>CATIWK010029922.1:0-13314 GCA_949634005.1 Mallotus japonicus | reverse complement strand
ATGAGCTTTGGTTCTTTGCTCTGATGCAAGAAGACTCCTCTTCTCCCTTGAGAATTGACTCCTAAGTTGGTTTCTCTCTTCCTCTTCTAAGAGAATCACTCCTCTTGCTCCTCAGAGCTCCTCTTCTTCCTCTTCTTCTCTAGTTTTCCTCCTCTCTTCCTCCAGAAAACGAGTTTCTTTTCTTTTCCTCAGAATCCCAAAGAGTCCTCCCCCAAAAGTCCCTTCTCTCCTCTATTCTCTCCTCTTTTAAACCCTCTAACCAAACCCATCAACTCACCATACCTCTCCCTCCTTTTTCCCACTCCAGAGCCCTGAAATCAGGCTTCTTTACGTGCTGAAACCGGAGGTTAGGAAAGGGGGTCCCACCCCCTGCTAATTACATACTGCATTTAATGCAGCATGCAAGTGGGGGCCGAAGAGGAGGCATCGCCCCTTGGATAGGAGGCATCGCCTCCTGGGCCCGGGCCTGGATGGGCCGGGCGAGCTAGGCAGGCTGGACTCGGGTTTGACAGGCTTGACTCTTCTAAATGGATTCTCAAGGGATTTGGGCTCTCTTTCTTGCATTCGAATCTCGTTCTCATCATCGGGCTTGTTGCGGGCCGGCTAAACTGAGCCACCACAGTCCGTCCCCTATTACGGGCCGACCGGATCGGGTGTCTACACAGTGTTTCTTCAAATTTGAATAAAACTTAATAAATAAATATGGTCCAAGACAATAGTGTTTCACATTTTATCGGAAAGCTTTTTTTTTTTTTTTTTTTTTTACTTATATATCAAGAAAAAGTATTATTAAAAATAAATATACTATTATAAAATATATATAAATCAATTTTATAAACAGGATTCAAACACTTTATTTTAAAATATTTTTGGAGAGAAATAATTATTAGACTACTTTTTTGACTAGTTAAAAAAATTATATTTTAATTTTGGCATTATATTTTTCATCCCTTACTTTTGAAGAAAAATTATATCTTAAAATTTGGCATCCCGAGTAAAAATGATATCTTAGGCCCTCGTATACTAACTTCTGAAGAATTAAAAAGAAAAAAAAAAGTAATTAAAATGCAAAATTTGATAACGGCAAATTTTGTTCGAAGCAAAATAACTAGGGACTAAAATATATATCTTGGCAAAGTAAAATACATTGAAAGGCCAAAATTAAAAAAAATCCCAATCAATTTTAATATGAGAAAGGTATGAATACTAATTTTGTCAAACTTCTTTCTTTTTTTTTTCTCGGTCCATTATAATTACTTTTAAAAGGAGAATATGAGAGAGTGAAAGATTAAATTTATTTTTTCTACCAATATTTTGGCTTTATAATAGGATAGCAACACCAAAATTTCCTTCTTTTGAACACGAATATTTTCCATTTAGATTGATTTCATTTTCATACGATTCCATTATCACAGGAAATCTCTATCATGTATTCATACTGCGTACAACCTACGCACTAATTTTAAGGGTTAGCTTAAAATTCAAGTGTCTATGTGCTCCCTGTATTTTACGCGTTTGTACCAGTTGTTACTAATATCTAGATATTATATTTTTTTCATTATATTATTTACTATCTTTCATCTTCATTTTTTTTACATCTATATTATTTACTATCTTCTGTCAAATTTTTCACAATGATTTTTTTAAGAAAACAAATATATCTTTCAAAGAAGTGCAATGTAAAAAAATTAAATAATTAACAATGAAATATAAACAAACAAAAACTCAATAATTATAGAAAGTGTATCTTCAAAATTTAATAAAACTTAATAAATAAATATGGTCATAGATAATAGTGTTTCGCATTTTATCAGAAACCATTATTGTCATTTTTTTTACTTATATATCAAGAAAAAAATATGAAAATTCTAACAAAGTGGATAACTAGTGTAAGTATTATTAAAAATTAATACAATATGATAAAATATATAAATTAATTTTATAAACAGGATTCAAACTCTTTATTTCAAAATATTTTTGGAGAGAATTAATTATTAGACCATTTTATACTAGTTAAAAAATTATATTTCAATTTTGATATTTCCATCCTTTACTTTTGAAGAAAAATTTTATCTCAAAATTTGGCATCCCGAGTAAAAATAATATCTTAGGCCCTCATATACTAACTTCTTAAGAATTTTTTTTCAAAGAAAAAGGTTATTAAAATGCCAAATTTGATGATGGAAAATTTTGTTTGAAGCAAAATAATTAGGGACTAAAATATATATCTTGGAAAAGTAAAATACATTGAAAGGCAACAATTAAAAAAAAATCACAATCAATTTTAATATGAGAAAGGTATTAATGCTAATTTTGTCAAACTTTTTTTTTTTGTTTTCACTTGGTCCTTGTATAATTACTTTTGAAAGGAGAATATGAGGGAGTGAAAGATTAAATTTATTTTTTCTACCAATACTTTGGCCTTCTAATAGGATAGCAAACCATCCTTTATTGGCGGGCTAGACCTGATTATTAAATTTTAGGAATTAGTTAATTTTTATGTATTTATTTTTTACTTTAAGAGTTCTAGAGAAAGCTACATCCATCATTTAATGTTTGTGCTTGACATATGCACATGGACTTGTTCTTATCTCACTCACTCACTCACAGCTCCATTTCCATTGCAGAATTTAAATCAGGATGTAATTAGATTATCTTTTCAATCAGTATGTAACTAGATTAAGGAAAAAGAAATTTTTTTTTTTTTAGCAATAGCTAGATTAAGGCTATATTTGGAAAGGGAGGAAAGGGAAAAAAGAAAATGGAGAGGAAAATATGAAGGAAAATAATGTTATTTTTCTTTCCATAGTTTCCTCTCTTATGTTTGGATTGAAAGAAAATAATACAGAGATGAAGGAAAAAGAAGGTACTTTTTTATTAAAGAGATAAAATATTAAAAAAATAATAAATATATGATATAATTTTGAAATCATTTTTCGATGAGTTTAAGGTTTTCTCTGAAAACCTGAGAGTCCACCTTGCCGCCGACTCCTTTGTTTTCAGCTTTCCAAGCGGCGGCGGCGGCCGCTTGTCCACCATTCGCAATGGAATCTTATGTTAGCCATAACGATTTATTTTCATGGACTGCTCCTTCTAGCATGCCGGCTCTTAAGCCCAGTTTTGCTTCTTTATTAAAGACTTCTGAACCAGTTTTGCAGTCATCTGCACAACCAATTAACAATGAAAAATATATGGCCATAAAGATCAGCCAGGATGCCTATGACTCTCGTTTGGATTATGTAAACATGCTCTCATTGGATGAATTATCCTTGCTAAAGGAGAATCTCCTTGGAAAGTCCATCTTTTAAAGGACAAGTTATCTTCTATTTGGGGTCTTAAACCTGATTGGAAATTGATTTCATTAGGAAGAGGTTTCTATCATATTCAATTACATTCGCTGGAGGACAAGAATCGGATATGGAGTCATAGTTCTTTGTCACTTAAGCCTGGTGTTTTGTGTTTGCAACATTGGACTCCTGACTTCGATCTAATGGAACAGAAAACATCTACTACTCAAGTCTAGATTCTCTTGCAATGCCTTCCTTGGGTATATTGGCATCCTACAATTCTCTTTGAGATTGCTAAATGTGTGGGTATTCCTATCAAAATTGATAAGGCAACAACTAAAGGTGTATTTGGCCATTATGCTAGGCTTCCTGTGGAGATTGATGTTTCTCAGAAGCTTCCTAACCAGATTTTGGTTGAACGCATAGGTAAGAGTTTTTTTACTGAGGTTATCTATGAAAACTTACAAGCTTTTTGCACTTTTTCTCGCAGCATTGGACATCTTCCTAAAGATTGTCGGCTTCATAAACCTTTAGCTAAAAAGACGGCACCTAAATCAGACTCAACCATTCAAACTTCTCATCCTGTGGATTTTGGTGGTAATGATAAGAGTCAAAATGACACTTCAATTCCAATACAAAATGCTTTCTCGTGTTTGGAAGAAGACTTGGTTCTAGATGACACGGATGCACATATTGCTCCAGCTTCTTCAGTTTTGAATATAGTTGATGTGAATCAAGTAACTGAGAAGCAACCAGAGGCCTTGCTTTCGGTAATTCCATCAGATTCAGAAGCTAGAACTAATGTTCAGTCTGATGATGATGCTGCTGATCCAACCATTTACGAGAAAGGAAAATCTGTGTCTTGGGCTGATGAGGTTGAGAAAGCCGACCAATCCAAATGGACTACTGTTACAAAAAAGAAGAAAACAGCGAAAGAAAAGTTCAAACCTGTTCTTACAAAGTCTTCGACTGGAATCCAATCCAAACCTTTCTCATGAAGGTTCTCTATTGGAATTGTCGTGGCGCAGGAAACAATAATACCTTGTGTCGCATCCATAATTTATGTCGTTATCATGCTCCAGACATGTTATGCCTTGCTGAACCAATGGTTCATTTTGATAGTATCCCTTCTTCTTTTTGGGATCGTATGGGACTATGTCTTTTGGCCACTAACTCTTGTGCTTTTCCATCTCTTTGGATTCTTTCTAGAGATAGCAATGGAACTAGTATTCTCAGTTCAAGTGATCAACAGGTTTCATTTCTTATTAATATTAATGCAGTGGCTAGTTGTATTACAGTGGTTTACGGTAGCACTTCTGGTCATCATTGAAGACTTCTTTGGAATGATCTAAGGAATATTTCTTCTAGTAACTCTCTCAGTTGGTATGTTTTGGGAGATTTTAATGCTTGCCTAGGTTCTCATGAAAAGACTGGTTTTCCTCCTCCTACTATTTCTTATAGGGATTTTATTTATATGATTGATGATTGTTCGCTTGGCTGTCTTGATACTATGGGAGCTGCTTACACTTGGCCTAATGGGCGATCTGGTTCTGCTCGTGTGGAAGAACGTCTTGATCTTGTTTTATATACTAATTCTTGTTTTCAAGATTGGTCTGGAATTAATTGTTTAGCTCTTGCTCGGCAATACTCGGATCATAATCCGATATTATTACATTGCTTTTCTTCTATAGCTGGTCCATCTCCTTTCAGGTTTCGCTCCATGTGGCTTTCTCATCCATAATTTTCTGAGTTTGTTAAATCTAAATGGTTATCTTATGACGTTTATGGTAGTCCTATACGCAAGCTTATGTCCAAGCTTAAGCTTCTTCGATCAGCTCTCAAGTCTTGGAATTTTAAAGTGTTTGGTCATCTAGACAGGCGTATAGAACATGATTCTCAGGTGTTGCTGGATATTCAAAATTATATCTCTGTTTCTGGTATTTCTGAGACACTTCATCGTTCCGAGCTTGATTCTCATAAAGCTTTAGAACAAAGTCTAATTCAGCAAGAATCTTTCTTTAAAAAATTGAGTAGAATCAAATGGCTTTGAGATGGGATCGTAATATTATGTTCTATCAGTCTATTGTTGCCCTTTGGATTAATGATGATATTGTCAGTGATCCTTTTCTTATTGAAAGTCATGTTATTGATTTTTATAAGGATCTTTTCAATGGCCCTTCTACCTTGGTGCCTGACTCTTTTTTAATTCGGTAACTAATTCCTACATTAGTTCGTGATGATGACAATGCTACACTTGTTCGAATTCCTTCAGATGCTGATATCAAATCCACTATTTTTAGTATGGATGGCACTAGTGCAACGGGTCCGGATGGATTCACAGGGCAATTTTTCACTCATTGTTGGGATATTGTCAGTCAAGATGTTTGTTCAGCTATCAAATATTTTTTTGTTACCAGCAACTTGGAGCCAGGATTTAATTCAAGTAATATGATTCTTCTTCCTAAAATTCCTAATGTAATTAACATTGGCAATTTTCATCCAATTGCTCTCAGCAATTTTATTTTCAAAGTGATCTCTAAGCTTCTAGCGGACCGACTTTCTCCTATTTTAAGATGAATTATTTCTCCTTAATAATTTGGTTTCATTAAAGATCGGCACATTGAGCATTGCATTGCTGGAGCTTTTGAATGTGTCAATATTCTTGATAAGTCCAGTCACATGACTGTTAAGATAGACATACGCAAAGCTTTCGATACCATTAATTGGTCTTTTCTTATTGAAGTCCTTCATTGCTTTGGTTTTAATGCTTCCTTCATCAGATAGAGTTCTTCTCTTCTGCATTCGGCCAGAATTTCTATTATTGTTAATGGTTCGGCTAAGGGCTTCTTTAGTTGTTCGCATGGTGTTTGTCAGGGAGATCCCCTCTCCCCTTTATTGTTTTGCATTGGAGAGGATTTTTTAAGCAGATGGCTTTCTTCCCATGTCAATTTTGGTCTCTCTTTACCAATGTATGCTGGTCAAGGCACTCAAGTTCCTATGCATTTTTTGTATGCATATGACGTTCTTATTTTTGGAAATGCTTCTATTTCGAACTTGAGAACTATCTCCCGAATTTTTGACATTTATGGTTCTATATCTGGACAAATTGTAAATTAGGAAAAATCTCAAATTTTGTTTGGCTCTTCAGTTGGTCATAGATGTATTTCTCAATTAATTCATATTTCAGGTATGAAACTTGGCTCTTTGCCCTTTAATTATTTAGGTGTCCCTCTCTTCAAAGGCTCACCAAAAAGGCTACACCTTTAACCTATTGCTGATAAAATCTTATGTAAATTGGAGGGGTGGAAAGGTTCTTTGCTCTCTATGGCTGGACGTTGTTGCCTTGTAACTTCAGTGATTCAAAGTTCCTTCTTGCATAGTTTTATGGTTTATCGTTGGCCTATTCAGCTTTTATCTAGCATGGAAAAATCCATTAGAAACTTCATTTGGACGAGTTCTTGTTCAAAGAAAAAATTGATTACAGTGCCTTGGCGTATTTATTACTCTCCTAAGAAAGAAGGGGGCTTAGGAATCAAGAGCCTCAAAACTCTCAATTTGGCTATGCTCTATAAGTTGGCTAATTCTTTAATGCAAGTTAACTCTGCTCTTTTTTTTTTCTTAAGAGCTCGATTCATTAATTCTTCCAATCTTCCAAGGTTGGTTACCTCATCAGTTTGGTGTTCTATCAAGAAGGTTTACTTTCAATTACGGAATGAATCCATTTGGCTTATTGGTGTTGACTCAAAGGTTAATTTTTGGCGTGATAACTGGTTAGGTGATTCTCTTGCTTCAAGATTGAATATTCCTCTTCATCGTAGACGCATTCTTTCGGGCCTTGTTTCAGATTATTATTTTGATAATGGTTGGCATCTTCCCTCATTTTTTTCAACGGCTTTTCCCTTCATTAATGTGGAAATAGAGCAGATTCAACCTTTATTATCTGAGGATACTTTAATCTGGACTACTACCTCTCATGGTAAAGTTTCTTGCAGCTTGGCCTATGATCATCTTCGGCATCATTTCTCTTCTTCTTTTTGGTGCAAGCAGATTTGGAAAGGTTATATTCCTCCTTCCCGTTCAGTTTTATGTTGGAAGCTTTGTCATAATAAAATTTCTTGTGATGACAATCTTCGTCAGAAAGGCATGTATATTACTTCATGTTGCCATTTTTATTCGCAAGCTTATGAATCACTGGATCATGTCTTTATTTTTTGCCCTTATGCACGTTCTTTGTGGGAAGCTATTGGTGATGCATTTGATTTATCTTTTCCTACTTCTATGAATATTCTGGAGCTCCTTCACAAGCTATTTAATCTCTCTTTCAGGTCGCAAGTTCACCTACTTCTGCTTTCAGCTTTCATGGCGGCACTTTGGGCAATTTGGTATGCTCGAAATCAGTTGGCCTTCAGTAATGAATACATTAGCATTTTCAATTCCTTGCATTTTATTTTCAAAGCTATAAAGGAATGTGATCTTTTTCAAGTTGGAACTTCGGTAAACTCTCAGCAAGAGTTTCTTCTTTTGCGTCGTTTTCATATCAGCATGAGACCGCGCAAAGCTCCTTCTATTATTCATGTGCTTTGGCATCCTCCTTCTATTAATTGGTTGAAGGTAAACATTGACAATTTTGCTCTAGGATCGCCTGGCGTTGCTGGAGCAGGTGGCATTTTCCACTCTCATAGAGGCTTTGTCAAAGGCTGATTTGCTCTCCCTCTTGGTTCATCCTTTGCTTAAATTGCTAAACTTCAAGCTGCTATTTTTGCCATTGACAGAGCTTCTTATTATGGCTGGAATAATCTTTGGTTGGAGACAGATTCTCTTTATGTTATGCATTTTTTCCGTTCTAAAAGTAAAGATGTTCCTTTGATGCTTTTGTCTGCTTGGATTCGTTGTCTTTCTCAAGTTGATAATCTTCAATTAGTTGTTACTCACATTTATAGAGAGGGTAATTGTGTTGCTGATAGATTAGCTAGAGCTGCTTCTTCTTTTGATAGTCCTATGTGGTGGTTTAATACTCCTGATTTTTGTTTTTCCTTGGTTGATTTGGATGGCCAAGGGAGGGAGAATTTCAGATTCTCTTGATCTTTGTATTTTTATTCTTTTTATTAATAAATTTTTTCTTGGGGGTTGCTTTGTGATGTTCGGTGCTAAGAGGGTGCCAGCATAGCTGGGATGCTCAGGTGCACCTCTGAAAGTGGCCTCTAGCTTTATTCAAAAAAATATACTAAAATAATAATACTTATTACAAATCTTTTATTTTTTAATTTTTTTGTTGATGAACTTTTTTTATCAAATTTTTATTGATAAATTTTGTAAAAATATAAAACTCATTAAATTAGTCAATTCAAATCTTTTTTTAGAACCACATTGAATGATTAAATTCTAGGCTCCAGCTACCTACACTCTTCTTATAACTTCTAGCACTCCCTTGGACTCCACAACATATTTATTTACTTTTTTTATGCTTATTCATTTACTAATTTAATTAAATGCCACTTTTCCCCTCATATTAAAAAACAAAGCATTTAACTAATCTTTTTTAATAAGAGAAAAACTTCTAATAACTAAATGTAGTATGCATTTAATTAATTAAATATTAATATACATATTCAAAGAATCAAATGAAATAAGTGCAGACACCCTCGGTTTGGGGCCCGTAACGAAAGCCCGATGATGAGAAAATACAATTCTGAATACAGGGGAACGCGAAATTTCTCTAAGATAGACTCGAGAGCCCATAAACCTAGCCTAAAGACCCTAAAGCCTGGCCCAAAGACCTTAAAATTTGGCTCATTTCCTCTTTAGCCCATCAAAAAGCCCAAAATATTGCAGGCCCGAGACGAAGAGGCGATCGCCTCTTCAATCTGGCGTGGCACCTCATCGGTGAGGCGACGCCTCAATGGTTGCCACCTGCAGATTGCATTTAATGCAATATGATCTTGGCATTAAACCACAGGGGTCCACACCTTACAATATGATATGGTTGATTTTTTAGGCCAAAAGTTACTGAAAAGGTGCATGGATTGAAGAGAAAGGGAAGGGTCTTGTCCAATGCATGGGGATAAGAAAGAGAGGCATGGGGTTTAGAAGGAGGTTGGACATTTTTCAGAGAAGGACTGGAGTTTTGAGAAAAGAAGGATGTTTTCTTTGAAGAACCAGGGAGAAATAGAGAAAAAAAAAAGAGAAGAAAGAAAGAAAAAAGACTAAGAGTTGATCTTTTGAGGAGAAGGAAGGCTCACCTTGCATTCACAAGGATTCAAAACATCACAAACCATCTCTGAAAGCTTAGTTAGGATCTCTAAATCAGTGAGCATTTCTTATTTTCCATTTTAAAGTCATTCATTCAATTTAGAGTCGTATTAATTGATTTTCTTGACTATTATTGAATTTTGTGTTTGTTTAAAGTTATATGTGAAGCATGAATGCATGAATATGTGAAATATTAAGTGTTATAGATATAGTTTTATGTTAACCTTACACATAGTGGTGATTTCTTTTAAGTTAAGTAACATGTAGTCTGTTGTGTATTGCTGAAGAGACGACGCCTCTTCATGATGTGGCGATAGCACATCGCCTCTTGGTCAGGAGGCGATGCCTCATCAATGAGGCGATCACCTCCCGGTCAGAAGCTTACACAATTCTAGCTTTGACGAGTGATGTTTATTTTGCATAGTTTGCATGTTTTAAGTTGTTTCTTTGTTAAATATCTTGATATTACATGTAATTAGTAGAGATACCATGTTTAATTATGTATTTGTTTATAGTTTATTAAATATTTGTTTTGTTGTATTTAAGACTAACCATAATTTCTCTATTTCATGAGAGAAGTTAATATTCCGGTTTTGCAGGGATTTTGATTCTGATTTTAGAGTAATTTTTAATCATTGTTGATGTATTCTATTAATTAGTTCTTGAGAGGTTTTATTTCAATTCAGTATTTCTGTAATTATTCAAAAGTGTTGTAATCCCTAATCCCTTCCCCGTTTATTTGAAATGTATGTTTGTAATGTTTATTCCTATTATTTGCAACGAATGTCAGGTAATAAGCACGTAAAAGGACTAATGTGCACAGTCGGTAAAATGTAAAAATGGAAACGATTGCAATACAATATTAACAAGGAAATAATTAAATAATCATGGGTAATAAAATACAAAACACACACAGAGGCCAACCGAAAGGTCGGGTGGGCATTCCAAAAGCCCATACCCAGTTTTGAACCCAATCTCTGAAGACGGCTTCTGGGTATCTTCTGTGGAATCCAGTTGCTGTACAGTGTATCCCGGCTTTTATCCGGGTGGTGACTCCATCTCCGATTAGGCTTTAAGACCTAACTCGTATTTCCTAATGGGCCTTGAGCCCGCACACTGCCGTGGTCGCCAACACTTGGGTGCGCGCTAAACCCCTCCGCCTACAATAAGTTATTAATGGTAAGAGCATAAGAGATATATCTCTCTCAACTACCCGTTCCTTGCCACTGTTCATCTTCTTCATAACTTCCTCTTGTCCATAGTTTTATACCTGGTTTTGAATGGTTTTGTGGCTGCTTCAGCCATAACAACCATTCAAATACCAGTTTTATGCTAGTTTATTGTGTATGAATAAATTAATATGACTTATATGTTATCTTTTGTTAATATTATGCTCATAGCTTGTGATAGCTCTTGATAGCTTTTGATATTTTGTTATATCTCCCAGCTCTAGTCATTTGTGCAGCAGATCTACAAATCATGGACTGCTTGAGCTTCAAGAATAGAAAGTTGGGGTTGCTGGTGAAAGCCATACTCTTGGACTGCTAGAACTGCCGATCGCTGGAGCTGGAGCTTGTAAATCAGATCTTCATATCGATTTGCTGATAATGCCTCCGGCAAGCTCTCTTAAGCTCTTCTGTCACAATGAATCTAGCTTCTCTTCATGGGTCCATGGCTTGATCTTCTTCACGAACAACATATTTGCTAGAAAGCTTATGTTTTTTTAGTTAGTCGGTGTTAATTACTTCTACCAATAGAGGATCTCTCCTCTATAGTTTGTAATTCTGTGACTACTGTAGAGGCCCTGAGCCTTTGCTGTTACTGTAATCTTTAAATCTTTAATATACTCTTTCTATTGTGTCAAAAAAAAAAGTTATTAATGGTACATTGGCAAAAATAAAAGTTAAATGCTTTTAGTAACAAATTTTATAATGAAGGAAGGAAGTGGGATACCTAGGGATATAGGGTTAGGATTTTTGCACTCATTCCCTTCTTTTTAAAAATTTTAGATTACATAATTATCCTTTTATTTAGAATATTTTTTTTTTTATTAACTACTATTCTCAACCTATACTCTTTTTAATTTTTATTTAAATTTACTATTTTAATGTTTTAAATTATAAGATTTAAGAAGGATAATTTCTCAAGCTTTGGTTAATTATATTTAGGCTTCCTCAATTGTATTTAAATTATAAGACTCTGACCATAGCTTGAGGCTCGTTCATAATCTCAACCTTCTATGTTTATATCTATAATCACCATATGGTATTACTATGGTGCAATTAATATAAGCTGATTATAAATGATGTGAATAATGCACACCCTCCAAATTTACACCACAAATAATCAACGAAGACTTTGTAATTGACTTATTGTGGAAGACTTATGTAGTGTCTGCTTTAGTGGAAGTATTGTTACTGACTTTTGTAGTGGAGCATTTACGTCCTCCCCATAAATTACACGATTAAGAACATATATTATAAAAATTTAATAAAAATTCATCATATAAAAAATTATTGTAATTTTAATTTTTAAGACGAGTATTATAACATATTAATAATAGAAACGTACGTGTTTTTTTTTTTATCTAATAGACTTTTCGTAGTACAATTTAATTAGAGTATTTGTTGGGATGTATTTGATGTAAATTACATGTAAATTGATTTTAGCTCTATGCATTGAATTTATGAATCCTTTTATATGATGAGTTATTGTTGAATTTTAATAGTGATTTTTTTAATCACATAATTTTATTTTAAAATTATTTGTTAAAAATTATGATAACAGTAAAAAATAAAATTATATGCATATAATATTTAAAACAACTTCTTCATAAAAAACAAAAATTTTGTTATTTACTATAATTCGTGCAAATTTGACAATCAAGATAAGTTAAAGTTAAAGAGTACTTATTAAAAAAAATAACTAACTATATTAAATTTTATTAATGCAAAAAAATAATTGACTATATTAAATTTTATTAACGCAAAAAAAAAATCAATTACAAGTAGTTTTATAATGTAAAACATTAAACAATGAATTTGGAAGGAAAATGAAAGAAAATTTGTAGTTTAGTAATTGTAATTAATAAAAGAATAAAAAGTAGTTTTAATAGAGGATAGTTATGTAATATATAATTCTAAACAAATAAAAATGAAGTGCAAAAATCAATGGGTGGAGTTAGGGCTGGGCAGTAACCGGCCGAACCTAGGAAATCGAACAGGACCGACCTGAAGAAACAAAGCGGTTTGGCAATTTCGATTGGAGAGGCTCGGGTCGGTGGAGGGTAATGGCAATTATCGGGTTTCGGTTTGCAGGTCGGTGTTGGGTTTCTGAAATCCAACCTGCCCGAATACCCGATATTTTATTTAATAATATATATATATATAATACACATGAAAGATGAAACATGGCTTATTAACTCCCACCCATTAAACCATATAAAATACATCTTATTCTTTCTAACCCTAAACCTAATTCATTTCTCTCACTCTCGTTCTTTTGTTCTCTCCAGCCACCTCTCACCCCCTCCTCTGACCTCTCGCCTCTTGGCCTCTCCTCTAACCCTAAATCCCATCACTGTAAACCCTAAATCCCTTAGTTTAATCTTCAAATCTCTTCAATCAAACCTTAAATCTGTTCATTATAACACTAAATCTCTTCATCTAAAGTGTTATTTTGCACTATCTTCGACCTTTGATAGTGTACTGTCCCAGACGTGTGTGGTTTCAGTTATGCTCCTTCTTGTCCATCGATCTTGAATTTCTTATTTTCTTTT
>CATIWK010029897.1:0-10257 GCA_949634005.1 Mallotus japonicus | reverse complement strand
GGAAGATTACTCTACAAAGGAAGTCTCTTCTCCCCTAAACAAGGCAATCTCTACTCAACAAGAAATCCTATTCCTAAGAGGTTTGAGTCGATCCTTCTCTATAAATACATCTCATGACATCTCATGTCATGGATTCCATTCATTCACTATACACACATCTTTTTATATTCATTCCCACATATGCTCATACTCTACATCAAGACATCACTACACCAAGTCATGGCTATCACCTCATCATATACTCATTCTATGTCCGTTACTCTACTCTATTTGCTTTATTATATTTCCTCTATACGATACTGACTTAATCTTCGGAGTGTTTATGGGGGAAACCCCGCCCTTTCGCCCGGTTTCCTCATTGATGCAGGTTCTATAAGGCAAAGATACGATTCGGAGTTATCAATATCATTAATCTCAATATTTTTTTTTTAGATTCATACATGAAATGAGCATAATTTATAAGTAGTGAATTTTATTGACAGTGTTTTCGATGGGAGCAAGGTGATGAGGGAGAGAAGAAGAAGAAAAAGGAAAAGGAAAAGTTTGTGGAAGAGGGAAAAAATGCAAGGAAGAAGATGCAAAAAAAAAGGTACGCGTGTAAAGGTAAAATTAAAAAAGGACATGCGTGTAATATGATGTAAAAAAAGGGTATTTGATGTTAATGTAAAAAATATTATGTGATATAAAATTTAAATTTTGTCGGTATTAATTTATAAATTAGTTTTTTTCTTATTTAAAAGATATGGGTTTCCCTTTGATATACAGTTTATCGATATTTAGATCATTTGACTTCTTTATTAATGAAAAAAATACAAAATAAACAAATTAGGAATTTATTTTTTATTGAGTCACCAAATTTGAAAAATTATGCACCAGCCATCACAATGCCATAAAATTGCATGTTCTTAAAGCTCCAAACATGAGTTTTTTCCTAACATGATTTCAGTTTGAATATGTATTCAATCGCAAGTGAACCTTGGCTATAAAATTTTGACTTCTTGCTTGTAGATCTTGCATATATAATCAACTGAAAATGCAAATGAGGTCTAAATTAATTGGTTTACATTGAGGCTCTCATAATTAAACTCTCACGGTGTTATTAATGGAGTACTAACAAGCCACACTAAAAAAAACAAGTTTCTTATTGACTAAAAATTAGAACATTGGCATGTTTCACATCCATGCAATGCCAACATGGACAAAATTATTGGTTTCATCTAATAAATTCTATAAATTTGATCTAATTTTCTAGCCACGAATTTGATATTGATGTGAATAATTTCTTAAAACCGTACGTAAATGTTGCTAGGATGAAAAAAATCCAATTATAATGAGATTATAAGATATTTAAAAATTATAAATTTAATTCTACATTGCTCATATATATATTTCATTATTTTAAAAAAAATTACAACTTAAACAATAAGTGATGATAAATAATACATAATTTTTAAAAAATGCATTTAAAAAATAGTAAATCATTAAGAATGTATTTTTATCATATAAATTTTCAAAAAATAGAAATAAATTGTGTAAAGTATCAGCAAAATATACTAATGTATAAATAGAATATGCATCATCAATATCAATAAGAGTGTCAAAATTGAACATTTTTATTTGAAGAGTGCAGCCAATTAAGAAAGACAATGACTCAGCGAATACTGTTTCTATTGCTAAGGCAGCAGTTTCTATATCTGATCAAAGGGAGTGGATTTATTCTTACCCCTTTTTTTTTTGTCAAATGGAGATTTCATTCCAGCAACGAACACACACTAGTAAACATACTAGCAAACATACAGCCATAAAGGGATAATAATCCCAGGACAAAATGAATCTAGGTTAAGTTTATCAGATCAAGAACCTAGTACCCAAACTGGACTGTGAAAACTTCTTTAGTATCACTTGCAGTCATAGAGTTAACTTCTCATGGTGAAAGAGAGTTTTGGCTAACACTGAGGCTAAGGGTATCAAAATAATCTTGAAAATTAAAACAAAATGTACTGATAAAACTAGAAGCCAGTACGCCATAAAAGATACTAAAATGCACTAGAAATCAAAGCTAAACCATCTAAAAGAAAAAGGCTTCAACTAAATAAAGCCAATCAAAAGCAAAACCCTTAAAAGAGAAGTCTACATCCCCCACGACTTGGTTCAAGTGGTTAGGGGGATACCCATAATCCTTGAGGTCTGGATTCAAGTTCTAGGGATGCATTTAAATGTTGAGCTACCTGTCTAGGACTGATTAATTCCAGCCACGGGATCGGCTCCGTTTAGAGATAAAGGATTCAGATCCCCCTCCCCCAACACCTCCATGGCCAAAAAAAAAAAAGTCTACCATCTGTGACACTGCTTGCCATTGATGGGCTCGAGGCTTGACTTTTTCCACCTTCTAGATCCCACGCGTGATGCCTATGCGCCATTGGAGCTAAGAGAACGACCTCCATGGGAGCCAGGCTTCCACTCATTAGGCTGAGCTCAGGGTTGGAATCTCCACCGTTCACTTGATTCCGATGATGTCCTTATTTTTTCCTTTAAGCCTCTTCGCCATCTTCCGATCCTTATGAAGGAGCAGTACGTGGCTGTAAACATCCATTTCCTTCACCTGAGCCAAAATATGAGAAAGTGTGGTGATTATGTACTTCTTGGATGAAAAGATTTTCCCAACTGAAGTCTCCTTCTGCTTGTGTCGTGCTTGTACCGGAGCTTCGGACCAATCAGCGAACTCCATTTGCTCTTTAATTGTTACTGAAACAACTATCCTATAGATGCCGTACTTAAAAACTCTACTGGGTTCAGAGGAGACCCATAGAGCACTCCTTAATTCACTCTCAACTTTTTGCTTAACATGCCTGAGATATATTCTTACCCCCTATTCATTGCTGATGTACTGAACTTTGATTTTAATTAATGTTATTTATGCTTTTTCTCAGAAAAAAAAAGAGGAAAGACAATGACTAAAAGGACATATATAGCTAACCCCATCCGTGGTTGATGGGATGGTGTGATTGTCAATCACACCAATTGGTACGTCTCGGTTTTGAAATTTGCTTTCACCCCTCAAGACAATTATTCCTTTAGAGATTCTTCATGGGCCCTTTAAATTCATGAACTCCATCGATGAGTGAGCGTGATGGTACTGCTCGTGAGTGTCATGGTACCACTCGAAATTAGATAGATTTCCTCCTTCTCGCTAACATGTCATGGCTAGATGTGTACAACTTTTTATGAAAACTATTTTCATATGACTTTTTATAGTAATAAATTAGGAGAATGAAAGAAATAAAAAAACTTGAATCAAATGGCATTTGGTAAAAAAAAATCAAATGGCATTTAATTTGCTTTAATATATATAAAGTATTCGGCTAGATACGTGTCATTTAACATTTTTATAAAATATTTTAGAACTAAAATTAAAAAAAAAAATTGAGTTCTTATTTTTTAAAACTATTTAATTAGTTATTTTTATAAAAATATAGAGTTAAAATTAAAAGAGAATAAGTTTTCATTTATTACAAACTATTTAATTAACTTATGTCTTCTATTTTGTTAAAAGGCCAATTCGTAAAACAAAGCCAAACCTTTTTGACATATTGCAATCTAATCCAAACATATAAACCTTTGCAAAAATGTCCCAATTTTGTATTTTTCTTTGCAATTTTAACACAATTTGTTATTGGGTCAAAATTGCCCCCAAACATGCTGATGTGGACTGTCTCATGTCAAAACACTGTTGCCTTCAAAACTCGCAAGTGCACGAATCATGATTGCAATATAAAGAGTTATCGTTCCCATGAGAATTGTATATTGATTACCAATATTTGTACTTATAATCTTAGCTAGCAAATTAAATAAAGTGAAATAATAATTTAACAAACTCAGCAATCTAAATAATAATTAAAAATCAAATAATTAAAGCTTAGAGCTTAGGTCTAGTTTTACTATTCCAATCCAATCATGAACACATTATAGAACAAAAGACATTGATATCGGTTAAGGGTAATTGTTCTAATTTACCTAAAGCCTCTCTCGAGTTCAATTAAGCATGCAAAGATTAAAGTTTAACCTACTCTCATGATTAAGAAGTTAATCTAAACTCATTAAGTTCTTTAACAATTATTGATTTACCACCGTAAACCCTTGTCTACAGTCATGGTTCCCCGAAGAGCTCGCCTACCCTCGTGGTCGAGTGATCTAAGTCCTATGAGTCTTAAGCTAATGAATTCCCCTAACTCTCATTGGTTCATTCACGCATAAATATGCAAATAAGCCGGCCAAGAATGAAAGCATACATTAATTTAACTCAAGGGATTAACTAAATATCAAATTAAAATAATAAAATCATGTGTTCATTCATGTCATGGAATAGCTACTCCTATTCCCAAACCCTAAAAGAAAACTAGCCACGCATGGTTGTGGCAAAACACATAAACATGTTCAAAGAAATAAAAAGATGAAGAAGAAAATAAATAAAACTCTTTAATCTCTAGTCTCCTTCAATCTTCAGTTGGATCTTGCTTGTGGCTTCAAGAATGTGGAATGATCCCTCTTTTCCATCTCTTGTTATCCCATATATATAGGCCTAATTCGTCCTTGCTTGAGTTAGAATAAATTAGGTCTTTAAAAGTCCAATCCTAGTCAGATTAAGATTGTTTTCTCGCTCTATGTAGGTAAGACAACTTTGACAAAACTTTAGCCTCCCCAGATGAACGAATCAGCTCTTCAAGTCCTCATCAAAGTTGTATCATTTTCTCTTAGCTTTCTGGAACATTTTGAATCACCCAAATCCAAGTTCTTTACTAAAAGTCATACCCAAAACACTCGGACATGCGCCAGTTTAAAAACTTGCAGGAGATGCGTAACGGGCGTTATGCATTTGGTAATCGCCGTTACACTCTGTTTTCTGAAAATTCTTCAATTCAGGCACTCCGTAACGGCCATGAAGCATTTGGTAATGGCCATTACACATTCCTAGACATTTTTCCTTGCTAAATTAAGCTCCAAATCACTCCATATTGCATTCCATTCGAACTCCAAGCTTCCAAACCGCAAAAGACATGGAAAAATACATTAAAATGCATCTAAAAACCACATAGAACTTATTCTAATCCTAAGACAAAACTTTAATTAACTTTTAACTCTATATGCATTATGCAAACCTAAGCAAATTACTATGAAATATGGCCTAATTTACATGAAATGCATCTTATTAACTTATAAACCTAAAGTAACATATTTATCTATACTTAACTAAATAAATGCACAATATAAAGTAAAAACTAATTAAATATTAACTATATTAATGCATAAAATATGAACTTATCAATGCACACATATGCACTTAGTGATTTTTAATTATCATTCAAAAATTGATTGTTAAAGTAAAAAAGGGGGAGATTGTTGACCCTTTGCATGATTAAAATCATGATCAACCTCAATTCAACATTTATTTTGACTTTAACAATCAATTTTGAATCACTAATACTTTGTATTCAAGTGTGTTTATAAGATTAGGTACATAATTATACTTAATAAATGCAAGGATAAATTACCAAGCTTTATACCATGTTTGAGGGCAATTTAAACACATTTGAAGCCTTCAAAGACCCCTATATATGTCCCCTAAAGCATGGGAAGTGAACCAAGTGCAACGAAAGTCGTTTGGAGCAAAAATGGTTGAGTTTTCTTAAAGCTAGCCTATGCTCACGATCCCGAGTTCTACCCTCACGATCTCTAGCGTACGCTCACGATCCTAAGCTTATAGTAAGTAGCCTTCAATGGTCAAATTTATAAGTAACGGTCATATTTTTCAATGCTCACGATCCCAAGCCTATGCTTATAATCCTCAGCGTGCCAAATCCTGCAGAAGCTAAAATTACATTTAATGAAGGAGAAAGAGGTTGGGGCAAAATTAATGGCTTACAACAACTATTTTTCACCTTCTAACTATAAATTGAAGACTGGGAACTTCATTTAAAGAGTTAGACAAGTTGGTTCAGCAAATTGATTTCTTAGAAAACTCTTGAGCATTTTTCTATTCTCTAAATTCTCATTATAATTGAGTATTAGCTGTGTGCTAAGTTATCTCTATCTTCATCTTCTTTCTTAGGTTGAAAAAGGGAAGTGAGGAGTTAATGCTAGAAAGTTTAGTTCAAGTGTAAGCCAAAAAACACTTAAGTTTATTGTTTATTTAGAGCTTAGCCTATAAAAGCTCCTTGTATTGTAAGAGATTGTGAGTTAGCCTTGAAAACTCTTGTAGAAAGGTTTAAGTGTGAGCCTTAAAAACACTTGGGAATAGGTTTATGTTGATCCTTGAAAACAAAACATTGGAGTTCGGTTTGTGTTAAGCCAAGAAAACACAAGTTGTTGTAAGGTTGGTGTTGAGCCTTAAAACACCTTATTATAAAAATCTTGGGAATAAGATTGGGTGAGTTCAAAATCCTAACTTGGGGATAAGTTAGGTGGGAGATGTAGGATTGGTTGAGAATCCGAACCCCCTAAAATCACTTGTGTTCCCTTTTATCTTCTTCTTGTTATCATTCTTGATCTCAATTTCTTAATCCTTTTTAATTTTCCTTCAAACGTTTAATCTCTCTTAAAATTCTAATTCGCCCTATTCACCCCCCCCCCCCACTCTAGGGCATTTCATCCCACAATCATTGATTTTTTATGAAATCAACACCGGAATACTGATGTGGGTAAATAAGGGGATGATGATTTGGCAAAATTATTTTCAATAATGAACCAAATGTCACGTGGCCCCTGCATGTTGCCACGTGGCCACCTTCCTCTCTCCTCCTCGACTTATAAAAAAAAGTACCATTATCTCTGACCCACCATTAAATCCCACCCACCATCGTTTCTGTCTATTTTTTTGGCCAAATTTTTTCCCTCTCACTATTTCATTAACACCATTAAAGAATTATCAAACAAAAAACCTAAATCGATCATATAGAAATCACAATCAAAAGCTTGTAGATTTTGGATGCTAGCAGAAAAAAGGACAAATAACGTTGAAAAGAAAAGGTAAAGTTTTGATTGAGTTTTTAGTGTTGTTTAAGTGAAAGTGAACATAAAAGGTGTGAAAGTGAAATCAATGTCCTGAATGAAGTGGTCCTGATGGTTGTTGTAGAAAAATAAAAAAGTAAAGAAACCTTAGAAGTCTTGGTTGGAGGTGTCATAGAGGAGAGGAAGGCAATAAAGACAATAAAAGGAGATACACTATGGGCCATTGTCTAACATGGCTGATGACTCAGGTATGGTAAAGGCACAGTATTCAACCAACATGTATCTCTTTCAAATATAAAATATAATTTTATATTTATTTGGCTACTGTTTGTTTGATTTTTTGGAAGACAAGGTGAATAATTTATTTAAAGAAAAGGTCATTGAAAATCCCAAGTAGTTTGACATGGAATTAAGCATAAGCATTTTTTGATTTTGCATGGTGTTTGTGGTGTGTAAGCTGGTTTTTTTTTTTTTTTTTTTGTAAACTTATTGAAATATGTTATTTTATTTCTATCTAAACAAATGGAAAAGGGAGTGTAACATTCGATATTATTCTGCATTATAATGGGGAATTTAGTGAATGGGGATATGATGGTAGTGATGTTAATTCTAAAAAATTTGAAGTTGATAGGATATCATTAGTTACAATTGATGTGTGGGTAGAAAGTTTAGGCTTAGTGGATGAATTCTTGTATTATTGAAGAATGCCAGGGATGGATTTTAATTCTAGTTTGAAAATACTGGAGAACGATGTATGCATTTTTGAAATGAGTTTATGTACAGCTGATGAAGGGAAAATTGATGTATATATGAAGCATTTAACAAATGAAGACTTAGAGGAGCTGGTAAATCCTAGAAAAAAATCTAGTGTGGTTATAGAGTAAATTATTGACTCTAGTCAAAAAGATGATGATAATGTTATCTAAGTGAGTAGTAAAAGTGTTGGGAAGAGAAAATGTAGTGAGAATGAAAATGTAAAAGTTAGTGGAAGTTGACTGTGCATAGGATATGTGGCAAATAAAGAAAGTGTTGTTGATTTTAATTTTCTAGGAAATGCATACTGAAGTTGATGAGGAAATGTGTGATACTTATGTTGCTAATAAAGTTAAAGTTGCAGCTGTTAAAATGTAGGATGATGAAGCAGCAGTTGAAGGTGATGAGGTTGCTAGTTTTGAGCATCAAAACGAAGTTGAAATGGAAGGGGATATGATTTTATTGATCCAGATTATGACATAGTCGAGGGAGATGAGGACTTAATTGATGTTTTAAGATCAATAGGGCAACTGAAAGGTGATGGTGGAAATAAAAAAAATGGTCATGAGAGTGCAGTACCAGCAGGTGATACAGAAGCAGAAACAGCAACGGGAGAAGTAAAAATGGCAAGGACATAAGTAGAAACAGAAGAGGCAGAAGCAACAAGGGTAGAAACAGGAGGGACATAAGCTGCAAGGATAGAAGATAAAGAAATTGCGATAACCCCTAAAAGAAAGAGGGGTGGGGTAAGCCTAAAAACAGTGGAATGAGATTGAGAATAGCTGGTATGGAGTCCACGTTGAGGTTTATCAAAATGATGTTAAATTAGATTATGGACCCTCGGATGAACTACATACTGCATCAAACCCTGAAGAAGAAGGTATAGAGAGAATATCAAAGCAATTCCCACTCTTCAATGTTGAGGAGGATGCTATAAATCCTACATTTATGATTGGTATGATATTTCGAAACAAGAAAATTTTCAAGGAAGCTTGTAGAAACTAGGGTATTAGACATAGATACCAGCTGTATTTTCCAAAAAAAATATGATAATTCAATAGTAAGGTGCAAGTGTTTTAAAAGTGTGATTTTTTTTTTTACATTGCAAAGTTTGACATGAAAGATAAGGATGATAAGACTTTCCAAGTGAGGAGCTTTAATTTGAAGCACAAGATCAACTGCTGCAAACAACATAAAAACTTCCACTTAACATCTAAGTGGCTTGCCTAAAAATACCTAGAAGATTTCAGAAATGATTCGGCATGGCCTGTTCAAAGCATTGTTGATAGGGTAAAGAAAGACATGAAGCTAAAGATCACTAGGATGAAAGCTTGGAGGGCAAAGAATCATGCACTAAAACAAATTATTAGTGATGAGAGTTTACAGTATTCAAGACTATTTGATTATCAACATGAGATATTAATTATAATCTTCCAAACAACATTTGTTGCAATTTTTTCTTTTGTTACAACATTGATCAATAATAATCTTCATAGTAAACACATTCCAACTTTACTCAAAGACAAAACACATTCACTTTGTTAATAATCTTCAAATATTAAGCTAATTTCATTTCATTCAATTTTTCTGATGGTACATCATCAGTTGCTGCATAATAAGCACTTCCTACTTAAGGAGCACTGTAACAAACATACACAAAGAAAATAAACAACACAAAGAAAGCATAATATCTGCATTTTTTCTTCCTTCTCATTGCTCTTTCCCTATCTATCTTCTCCAGCCTATCAATCTTCCTTAAAAACCCTACAATCACTTATCTCAATCTATTAAAAACTGGGGGATCCACCCACTGAAAAAATTAGCATCGTCGATTCAGCTAAATCATAAACAATGCAATTATTATTTCAAGCCAAAAATATTTTGTTAACCCTAAATATACTGTAAGCAATTTTATTTTACCTGAAAATTTTGGCAACCTAAAAACCTTCTTCTAGGGTTAGCTTCAGTCCAAAAAGTACGAATAATGGCCTCAACCTCACAATAGCAGTTTGGGATCGACATTACCAATTGGATTTTATTTTAATGACTGGATTTTGTTTCGATAGGTTTTGGATTTTGTTATCATTCAAGCGGCTTCATCATGGTTGATGCAGACAAAAGTATAATAGAAGAAATAATGCTTTGACCAAGGGGATGAATGTAAGCATAAATGTGCCCTAGTGCCATTTTATGATATATAATGACATTGTATTAATCCCTATGGTAATATAATATTCATTTAAATAAAGAGTTTGTTTATTTGAGTATTTACCCTTTAGCATTATGTTAAATATGTTTATTATCAAGAGTTGATAATATGAGTTACGAACATATTTAGTACGTACGCTATAAAAATGTTCATAGTCGAATAATTAATATTTGGGTAATATTAATTAGACTATCACCTCTGTCTATTTTCCTTGATTAGTATGAGATACTAATAGTGGGAGGTAGTGAGTCTCATGCTACTTGATATGAGATATCAGAATAGACATGTGG
>CATIWK010029826.1:0-10000 GCA_949634005.1 Mallotus japonicus | reverse complement strand
AAGATATTATATAAGAGATTTGGAGAAAGAATGGGAGGTAGAATTTGAATCTCACACCTTCATGTGCTTTGAGAGCACCCATACCATTAAGCCAGAAAGGCTATAGGTAAAGTGGATTTTATTGAGACATGTTCATCTCCCAAATGCCACTACATTTACCAATTTAACATTAAGTTAAATAATTACATGAAAATGAATTTAGATGCTTTTAAATTAGTAGTTAAATTCAAAAAAATTATATCATGATCTACAAATCAATTTGTAAAAAAAATAATAATTTCTTAGTGTTATTCTAGCATGCTATTTTTTTCACGCACTTAAAATAATTCAAATTTATTTTTTATATAAAATTAGTATAAAACATTAACAACTCCAAATTGATTAGTCAAGCCTCAACAATCAATTCATCTCTGAAAGATATACATATACAATTACCACGAGGCAAGCTAGTTAACTTATGTAATGATATTTCTGATTCACATGAAAAGTATTAAATTAAGATTATGCAAATCCAATCCAAAGCCACGGGTTTTCCCTGGAGAAATGATACGATCACAAGAGAGCGTGGAGGATTGAATTAAGACTTCACGTGCATGGTGTGCCAATGGGACACCACAACCTCATCATCTTACTAAACAAATTCAGTAAGGTTTTTTCTTGTGAACTTGTTCACAAATGATGGTTTAATTTAAGCATACAAGTATCATGATTAGGTCTGATTTGTAGTGATTAGAACTCGTGCTCAATGTTTTCAATTTTTAACCGAATCAAGCCTACTTCTTACGCTCAATTGCTTGTCATGAAGTGCCCATGTTGTGCATTACTTCGATGAATCAAGAAACGGTACTTGATAGTATTGGATGGGTGGGTTCTCTTAAGACACAGGTGGGATCATTCTTTAATGTTTTCCAAACTAAAAACTACTTCAACTATACTTAGTAGAAGACCAGCATTATTATAAATTTTGCATGAAAAAAAAAAATTGAGACCGGGAAAGAGGAATTCTATAGGTCAAAGCAAAAACATATAGTAGCAAAGAATTGAATCTCCAAGGCCAGGCCTATTTAGGTTAAGTCGGCCGAAGCAGCCCTAACTTAAAGCCGGAATGAGACAGGCTTCCCCATTGTTCCCTCAGCCCAAGCCATAATGAACCCAGGTAAATTAATTAGAGGGGATTCAATCAAAATGTCACAGCAACAACAAAACAAAACGTTTGCAAATTTTTTTAAAAAAAAATTTAAAAATATAACTAATCACCATAAACAAATATAAAAATATTAAGGTCTGGTAAATTTATCTATCAAGTTCAATTTATATATAATTATAAAAACGATAAAAAATTTTCAATTATTATTTAGTGTGATTATATACAGTATCGTTCGAACTTGAGATATCACTCAAACGATAACAATTTCTATAAATTGTTCTAATCGGTTATTAATGAATTTTTTTTAACGCCAATGTTTGATTAAGCTAAGTTGCGACAAACAAAATTATTAAAAAGAAGGATCGAAAGTGAACGGAAGGAGTGGTGCAATCTCTTCAAGGCAATCATAAAATAAAAAAACCCGTCAAGGAGTAGCAGCTTCACCAAACGCAAATACGGTGTGCACCGACTGACTGAAGGCATAATTAGGGTAATGGACCAATGGTGGAGCTGGTGTGCCCACTGCATTGTGCAATATCGAAACTACAATAAAATTATTATGGCCAAAAAAAAAAAACTACATAAAATTACAAAATTTGGTTAACTGATTAAATGGTTAAAGTGTCATAAAATATTTAACCTTATTTTTAATTGAATTTCTTTTCACAATAGTGGTAAAAAAATTAAGTAAATTACTTTTGACCCTAATAATGCATTTTTTTAATTTTTATTTATTGATTTTTAAATTATTTATGTCTTGATAAAACTTTTCAATAATTAATTTAATATATTTTTTGGACATCACAATTTTAATTTGAAAACAACTCTTATTTGATTTCAACAATGGCTAATTAATGTCCTTACGAGTAACTCAAATGATAAAAAGTATGAACACTCAGATGTAAATAATAAGATTCAAACTCGTCATTGCCTGTTCTCTCTTTTATGGTAGGAAATTAAACTACTGTAACTTTAACAATTAAAAAAATAATGGTTGATTAATGTTTTTTTTTTTTACCAATGTTGATTAATATTTTTAAATTTTAGTGCTGTGGAGGATTAAATTATATTTTGAAACTTTATAAAAGGAAATAGGATGGAGGAAGTAAATTACTTAACGTATGCCGATTAATTAGGCAATTACATGATAAACAGTCCAAATTTACCAAAATTTTTTCTTATGATAAAAAAAATTATGTAGAGAGGGTTCCTTTTAAAAATAATATTGCATTAAGTATTATTTATTTGGAAAAGTCAATAAAAAATAAAAATCCCGCGTCAACACTGGCGTCTCTTTTCGTTCAAAAAAAAAAAAAAAAACCACTGGCGTCTTTTTATACCATCAGATAATGCACTTACTCACTGTGACGCTGTCTTTTTAATATCAGAAATTAGCGCAGAGAAGGCAAGTATTCTGTCACACCATAACCATTGCCAAGAACTTTCCTCTCCTCTTTATCTTCTTTTTTTTTTCTTTCTTAAATACCCTCTCGTCTCTTCTTTTCTCTTCTTCACTGAAACACGCATAGTGGCATACAAACTCTGTTTCTCTCCGTTTCTTCACAGGGATCAGAAAATTAGCATAACCAGAGATAATGGAGCCGGGCCCTGGAAATCCCGCTTCTGATATTGAATACAACAGCGGCAAAGGCTACGCTTTGAGCGGTAGAATCATGTTAAGCGCAATCGTCATCCTTTTCTTCGTTGTTCTTATGATGGTCTCCCTCCATCTCTACGCCCGCTGGTACCTTCTCAACGCTCGCCGCCGCCAGCTCCGCCGCTCCCGCAATCGCCGCACCAATCTCGTCTTCTACGTTGACCCCTCCAACCCAAACGCTGCTCATGTCATTGTCCCTTCCCGTGGCTTGGAAGCATCAGTTTTAAACTCATTGCCCGTATTCGTTTACTCTTCCAAAACCCACCCAGATTCGATTGAGTGCGCGGTTTGTTTATCCGAATTTGAAGAAAAAGAAACGGGTCGGACTTTGCCCAAATGTAACCATTCTTTTCATATCGAATGTATTGACATGTGGTTCCACTCTCATTCCACGTGTCCTCTTTGCCGTTCTCCTGTTGAGCCCGTACCCGAGAATCCGGTTCATGATGTGAATTCAGGAGAAATTAATGAAATAGGGTCAAGTTCTGGCTTATGTGTCGAGTGTCAACATGAGGAAAACCGGGCCGACGTCGCTGCCTCTACGTCGTCGTTTAACGGTCGAAGGAGACAAGCGGAGTTACTCGCAGTAACGATAGAAGTGCCCAGAAGAAACGGTAATTTCGAAGACGAATCAGCAGCAGATTCACCGTCGTCTTATAGATCGCCATTGAGTCGAATGTTGTCGTTCACGAGGATTTTAAGCAGAGAAAGAAGAGGAAGCGCTTCGTCTCCGGTGGGCTGTAGCGGCAGCGGTTCTGTTAACGAGTCAGACATAGAGAAAGGTCGAGACGAGACGAGTCAAAATCAGGATAAACTGGGTAGCGTTTCAGCTGTATAAGTCATTCAGCGTTGTTAAAAGAGATACATTCGGCTAGTGTCAGGTGTACGTACTCTCGATTTTTGAGAGAATTTATTGGGTGCGGCAATTTTGTTGGCGACGGGTCTTATTTGGATTCCTTCGCCGCAGTCCTTGTGTTGATGTTTTTTGACTTTTTTACTTTGTGTATATATATTTTTCTCATTTCATTGATTTATTATTATTATTATTATTATTATTTTCTATGATTTTTTTTTTTTTGGGTATGGGTAATAAAGGTGGATGGAGGTAGATAATGGGGATTTTGTTTGATGGTTGGTTTGGTTTTATTATTATGGAATTTATTGGAAAATAGAAAAATATGTTTAGATGAAATGTAGCTATCAAATTGGCACAATGGAAGAGAGGTAGGAACTAGGAAGCATCCTTGAGGTTGAGGGGCATTATTGTTTGCAATTTGGTCATAATCAATGATTGAAATTAATAATATTTTTTTGTTATTTATTTTCCTTTAATGAGATTTTAATAATTTTACTTGAAAAAAATCTCTCTCTTAATATATATAAGAGCATTTTGATAATGTTGATAATGAGCTTAGTTAGCATTATTGCTCTTCAGCCAATAATTTTTACGAGACAACAAAATAAATGTAAAGATTACTTATGCATAATTGGGTTGGTTCATATTATCATCTTCCCTAGTATTTAGGGTTATTTATCATTTTATGGTAAAAAATTAAAAAATTTCCTTTTTATGGTACTTTTCAAACTATTTTCTTTTTTACGGTGAAATTTGAAAGATTTTTCTATGGCTGAGGTGGCGTGTTGTTGTAGAATGGGTGTGCAATCCACCATTGGAGCTGACGGGATGAGCCTTTCACCAGTCCAAGTGGCGGTGTGTATAGAAATGTATATATATTTTTTGGGGGGAATTTGACACCTAATGTGACCATGTCCTATAATAATTGGTTGATGATTATGTTAACTTTTCCAATATTATAATTAGTAACTAATTATTTGGTTATGATTATGTTGATTTTTTAATAATGGTTAGTCACTCATCATTGTGCACTGATTGTTAATAATAATAATAATAAATATTTGTGGTTATTTTATTTAAATGTTTTTATATAATATAGGTAATTTTAAATAATAATAATAAAAAAATTTTATTACATAGGTGTAAATATTAAAATTATATAAAAGTTATTATTAATTTTTATGAATAATAACAAGAGTGTAGAATATGTGGAAATAGTTAATTAAAAATTTATTATTAGTAATTAATTTATTAAAAATAGTTAATTGAAAGATAAATAAGATTATGATTATTATTAATATTATTATTATTTCTAATATTTGTGTTGTTGTTGTTAAATAATAATAATAATAATAATAATATTATTATTATTATTATTATTATTATTAAATGAGAGGGTAAAATGGTGAAAAGAAAATAATAATGATTAATATGCAATAGTTAGTATTAAAACAAATAAAAATAAAGCTGGAAAGCAACAATGAAAATAAAAAAGTGTCATTTTCCAACAAAAAAAAAAAAAGAAAATAAATTAGGTGTCACAGGGTCTATGCATGCGAATTCTAGAGCATAACCCTTAATATCGACGACAAGCAACCCATCCAGAGCTCATATCAATGAAATGAGATCCACTACTATGAGAATCACCACCATCATCATCGTCGTGATCATCATGGTCATCGTTGTCGTCATCATCATCAATATTAGTGTCAGGAGGCACATACAAATTTGGATGACCTGGAGGTGTGGGATGTGATGGAGTAGATACTTCATGAGATTGAGGGGTGCTAAATGCGGAAAGAAATTTTTTTGTGGAAGAAGGAATTGATGGAAATTGAGAAGTTTGCAAATCTAGAGCCATTTGCGATAAATTCAAAACAGAAGTAAATGGAAGTTGAGTGAGATGGAAGTCTGAGAATTGTGAGGTGACAGAGGGATAGGGAGTATGGTGTGATGAAGAGGGAAAGGATGGAGAAGAAAAATCATTCCACCAACCCGACAATCAATGCTTTAACCTTAATGTCAGGTTGCTCTTGTAACATTGCTTATATGTAAGCGAAGATCAGATTATAGTCAAAATTTCTATTATCTCAACTCTGTCCAAGAGCACTACAAGTGTGGGGACCATTGTACCTTGTTATTTGCCAAAACCCACTTGATTTCATCTATATGGCTCTTACTCTCCATTCGTAGCCTAACTTATAAACTAGTGTTATAGTATTAAACCTAGTTTCAGAACTTCTAAATTGTCGCCCAACTCTCAAAGAATACAACTTGCAGGTTATTTTGATTGCCTCTCTAGACATAAATAACATACCCTTCGCCTGATCTTTTGAGGGATCGCAAAACATATCATCTAAATTTGAGGGATTTCTATTAACATACATATCCTCAAGATTGACACGTTCAAATTGCGAAGAAATTTCTCTATTTAACCCTTCAATTAATGACACCGTCATAGAATCATTGTTAACTTATTCGACATCACCATCTACATTACGATCGTCATCATCATCATCTTCATAAAAAAATGTTCCTCATCATCCTCCTCCTCAACATCCTCTTCGTTGTCTTCAAGTTCTTCCTCCTCCTCATCAAAACATCCGTCCTCTTCCTCCTCAACTTGAATTTCATTAGGGTAATATCTTGATGAACCAGCTTCTACACATGGTACATGTCTCACTGTACCCTCGCTAAATTCAATATAAAGTTCAATTGTGAGCCAACCCGTAAACTGCTTAACCATTTGAAACATCTTCCTAACATCAAATTCATCTTCAATTTGCGAAAAACCAAACACCATATTTTGACCAAATCCCATGACTAGATGTCTAAATAAAATTTATTAATAATCCTATCATCACTTATTCCCACTGCATTTCTAATTATATTATCTAACCCTTGAAGATCAAAATCATCATTAAAATTGACCATTCTCGAAGATGCATTTACAACGGTCGGACCCCACTCAGTTTGAATCATTTGACCACCCTAATATATTATAACAACTTGTGCATTCGACATTTCGGCCTAATATAAATACTAATTGCAATAAGTTTTTCATTATATGTAACGCAAAATAAAGAATTTGTTTAACTATCATGGAGTACATATCGAAAATGGAAAATTGAAAAATATGATACATAGTTATATAGCAGCCCTAGCTATAGGTTTAGTTAGCTATGTTTGTTTTGATTTTGTTTCCTCTCTTTTTGTATCACAGTATTTAATTTTAATTTTATTTGATTTTGGATGTTTGGAAGTGTGATGCTAACGCTAAGAGCGTGTCAACCTAGTTGAGATGCTTGGGTGCGTTTCCTGATTTCCAACCTCCAGCTTTTAATTAAAAAAAAAAAAGAACATACCTCTAAAAATGTTCAATTTCGTCTTCAAATAATTCACCTTTCCTCCTAATAACCTATAAAACCATAATAACATTTAAACATTTTTCACTATTTTTTCAATTTTGTACAATTAAATTCTCTCTTAACATAAGCTATAATTGTTTACCATCATTTAATATTTTATATTGCCTTTCATAAATATAGTATAAATATTTTCACATAAGCTATTATTGATTACCTTTCATAAATATTTTTTAAAAAATTACAACCAATGAAAGTAAGTAATTCATAATATTTAATAAAGCTGAAATATTTTCATATTATATTAAACTAATTACACCACTTGAAAATGAATATAAATAGAACTAATGAAGTTATCATAAAGTTCTTGTGGCAACTCATAATTGTCATTAGGTGTCAATGTAAAATTTGACCTAACGTTGTGGCAACTCTTAACATAAGCTATCATAAAGTTCTTGTGGCAAAAATATAAATTTGATTAACTACATAAAAAAAACTTGTATAAATAATACATGATATAAATTATTCTTACTATCTAATTAGTTAACAAAATAAAAAATAAAAAATCAACACAAATATTTGAACAACAATTATATCTAACAAAATATCCATAAATATTTGAACAACAATTATAACTAATATAATATAACAATTTTTTCTACTAATCAACATATTAAATAATTTTATTTTAAATAGAACATACCTTTTTAGCTTTAAATTTTCACCTCCTCAATATCACCTTAAAATATATATATATATATATATATAACAGTAAATAAAAATATTCACTAACTATATAAAATTTTTTTTTGTAAATAATAAATAAAAATTTGAAACCCTAACTAATTACATTATTGTTTAACTAACTTTCTAATCATTTTTTATACCTAAATAAATAAAAAAAAATTTACATTTCAAGATAAATATATAAATTTTTTTTAACTAAATACAAAAAAAAATTATTGAACTAAATTAGAAATAAAGTTTTAATTTTTCTCACAAACTAAATAACTACTTTTCTTCCAAATTTTTTATGTATAACATCATAATAAAATCTACCTTTTTTTCAATATAACCTCCCTTTAATTTGCTGGAACAACTTTTAATAAATACTAGATTTTTGGAAGAAGAAGAAAAGCAAAAGGAGCAGCAGCTTGAGTGAGGAATGAAAAGAGAGAGGTCTGTGTGTGTATGTTTCCCTGTTTGAAGCCATGAATGTGTGAATTTAAAGAACAATTTTTTTTGACCCATTTCGCCAATCAAACTGGCGGAATGGGAGAATCTTTATCAAAGCCATTTTGCCATTGGCAATGGCGGAATGGCTGAATATCTGACCGATGGGATGCAACGACAAGCATTAGGAAGGCATGCTCATGAGAAGGCATTCTGCCACTCTGGTAGGCAGAATGCATTAAGGCTGCAGCTTCTGCCTCTTGTCCCCACTATAGCTTCTGCAACTCCACTGTAGCTTCTACCTTGTCTTGTCTTGCAGAGTGCATTTCACGACTTGCAATGGCGAAATGAATAAAAATATTTTCTTTTTCTCTTTCCGCTGTTGGCAGTAACGAAATAACCAAAGTCAAATTTGTCTTCACACAACTTCGCCATTACCAATGGCACAATGACTTTTTTCTTAAAAAAAAAAAACCACAAATTGGGTACTTTGTAAAGTACCACAAATTAGAAAAATAATTTTATATTTTACCATAAAATGACAAATAACCCCAGTATTTACGTAATGGAGTCAATAATATATAAAGGAAGAGAAAGAAATATAAATTAATCTCTCTAAACTGTTTAAACTAATCCCTAACATTAAAATTGAATTAATTTTTTTTGACACATCTTTGCAAGATTTTTCTTGAGTTGACCTATATATTTTTATGGAGAAAATATTTATTTTATTCTGAACTTTTGGCTAATTATTAAATTAAATTATATTTTGAAAGTCATTTTAATTAGTTCCTTCAACTTTATAAATTATGTCAATTCTATCGAATTTTATTTGAAAGATCTAATTGTATTTTTAAAAATTATTTTTAGATCTCTATAAAATAAAATTGATAATTATTCGATTTTTTTAAATAAATTTTAAAAAATATTTTTAAGTTTAAATCTTGCCACTTTTGAAATTAATTTTAAAATAAATTTTTTAACTTAACTTTTTATATGTTAATTAAAAATAATAAAAAAGCGATAACTTGTTAATCAATTTATTATATAGACTAATATTGATAAAAATAAAACAATAAAGTAAACACTTTTAAGTAATGTAAACATATGGAATTTTGTTTTAGAACATACACAACAGAAAAAGACATTCAGATTATATTAATCAAGCTTTCAATTTAGTGTTTAATTAAATTAAAATTATTGAAAAGAGCAAGAGAATACAAGGTAGGTATATCATTTTCACATGCAATTGCAAGTGATTATTCGTCCTTGCAAATCGCATTATTAGGCAGATGACTTGGTTTAGGCTGTCATGAAACCATGCTCTCTACGCACTTCGTATATAAGCAAACCACAATCACATCATAGTTGGTGGTGGTTCGAACTTTGAGGCACCTAACGCATACAGGTGGCTATTAATCTAATGTATACAATTTTCACATACAGTTGCGAAGACTAGTATGAAAAGTTAGCCTAGTTAATCATCTTTTTAACCTCAATTTTACCTTTTGTCTTGCACCCAATTCCTCACCACCACCTTCCATAAAAAGGAAAAATGTACAAACCGTGTCTCCTGTGCAATGTGCAGGTGTTTGTCTTCAAATATGAAACCAAATTCAACAATTCAAGGAGCTGCACTGTGTAGATATTTTGGCCTGTGTGTTTGTGTTTTTTTTCCTTGAAATTCTATTGTAATCTTTCACTAAAGCTTTTGTATTTTATTTAACCAACCTGTCACTAAAAATATGATGTTGGTAAAAGTTAAAGCTTTTGAGCAGAATTTTCTTGGTCATGTGTTGGTA
>CATIWK010029759.1:0-10591 GCA_949634005.1 Mallotus japonicus | reverse complement strand
CAGATTTTAGTCATTGTTTTCTCAAAAGGGTATGCTTCTTCTCCATGGTGTTTGGATGAACTCGTCAAGATTCTTGAGTGCAGAGAAACAATGGGGCGGACTGTTTTGCCAATTTTCTACCATGTTGATCCATCTGATGTTGAAAATCTGGCTGGAGATTTTGGAGATGGATTTAGTATGCTTGAAGTAGAGCACTCGAGCAGCATGGATAAGTGGAGAAATGCTTTGACGGAGGCCACCACTCTCTCTGGATGGGATTGGAAGATGCATAGGTAAATTTTCACGCTATAGATACTCAAAAAAGGAACATTGATAATATTTGCACTCTGATTCATTATACAGACTGATGTTGTTTTAATGATAATATTTTTTGGACTAATCATTAGTCTGATTCATGCATACTTTTAGGCCTGATTCCAAATTAATTGAGGAAGTTGTCAGGGTAATTGTGAAGAAAAGTGTGCTTACCTCCCATACTATCTCCGAAGAGTTGGTTGGCATTGACTCACAGGTTGAGAAAGTTCTACCATTATTGCATATTGGGTCAACAGAAACAGACGTTCGTGTCATTGGACTTTGGGGTTTAGGTGGTATAGGAAAAACAACTATTGCTGAAGCTCTGTTTGGTGTCGCATCTCATCAATTTGATGGTTGCTGCTTCTTAGGAAATGTTAGGGAGAAGTCATCAAAGGATGGAATCGTTCATCTAAAAGAAGTACTTTTCTCCAAGCTGTTAGGGAATGAGAATTTGAGCATAGAAATGTCCCACGCACTTCCCACCTCTGTTGTAAATAGGCTAAGAAGAAAGAGAGTTATTGTTGTTCTCGATGATGTCAATGATTCAGCCCAATTGGATGAGTTAGCTGGAAATGTTGAGTGGCTTGGTCGTGGAAGCAGAATCATTGTAACAGCCAGAGATAGACAGGTGCTCAATTATAAATGTGATGAGATTTATGAGGTTAAGGGACTGGAACACAGTGATGCTCTCCAGTTACTCTGTTTGAAAGCCTTTAAACAAAAGCATCCTTTGGAGAATTATATTGAATTGGCAAAAAGGGCTGTAAATTATGCTAGTGGTGTTCCATTAGCTCTTAAAGTTTTGGGTTCCCATCTATGCAGAAGGCCACGAGAACAATGGGAAATAATACTGGGCAAGCTAAAGCAGTCTCCTAGTATTGATTCCAGAATTCAGAATATCTTAAAAATAAGTTACGAGGAGCTAGAAGAAAAGGTGAAGGGTATATTTCTGGATATTGCATGTTTCTTTCTAGAATGGCGGATAGATCAACCTAAAGATACACTAATAAGTGATTATGGTTTGGAAACATATAATTGGGGAGTAATGCGCCTAAAGGATAAATGTCTTTTAACTGTTTGGCGCAATCAAGAACGATTAGGAATGCATGATCTAATACGTGATTTGGGTAGAGAGATTGCTGAGCAAGATGGCAGCAGACTACGAAATTCTAAGATCATCACTCAAATGTTGACAGATAGCAAAGTAAAAGTGAGAAATGAAATTTTTATAATGTTTTTTTTGTAAAATATCACATGTCAAATCTTGATTGCATTTTTCTAAATTAAATTTTATTTCTTATATATATATATATTCTTATTCTTTAATTTTGATTATTAGGGAAAAGAAGCGATTCAAGGCATGTATTTAGACATCTCAAAACTTGGAAAGGTTGACTTACATCCAAATGCCTTTTCACAAATGGTAACTTTAAGATTACTCAACTTTCATAGATCTCGGAGTTGGTGGCCCATACAAGAGAACGAAAGACCAGTCTTCATGCTTAAATCCGGCGAAATTGAAAGTCTTCCTAATGCACTAAGTTTGCTCCACTGGGAAGAATATCCTGGCACATTTTTGCCATCACAATTTTCCATGGAGAACCTCGTTGAGCTTGACTTGTCGAGGAGCAATATCACACAACTTTGGAATGGAGATAAGGTACGATTTTAATGCTTCTCTTTACCTTTTCATGTTAATTTTCTTACAGAACATAAAAAGTTATCAAATGATTATATATATATATATATGGAATTTTTATTTTTTATTTTTTTATATCATTATACAACTAATGTTGTTTTTAGTGATTCTAAATTACTCTCTCACCTGCAGACCATTCCTTTCTTGTTTATATTTTCTTTGTCTTTTCTCTATAATTTGTCTTTTCTTTCTTTGTTTTGTTTATTTATTTATTTATTATTATTTTATTAATTAGAAATTCATTTTATTAAAAATATATTATAGTCGTAATTAATCTTAAAATAATAATATTTTATTAATTATTTTCTTAGTAGCAAATTTAAAAATGATAAAGTTATATTTTATCTATAGAACAATCTAATATTAAAATCTCATCAAACTTAGGGTAAATTATAAAAAAAATCATGACCTTTAGTTTTTTTTTGCAATTTCGACATATCTTTTTTTATTTTGGCAATGTTGTTCACCAACTTTTTAATTTTTGTAATTCCATGCATCAGTTAAAAATTCAGTGAAACTTTGTTGACATGGCCACGGGAAAAATTTAAGTCAATCCACGTAAACGCCATGTCAAAATGCACCGTTTTGACAATTTGCAAAAACATACATAACCTTTGACATTTTTTGCAATGTAAACTATGACCTTTTGATTTTTTTTTTTTTTGAAAATTTGATACATAATTTTCTTATTTTTATTTAATTTATACTTTTCAATTGCTGCATATAAAGCAAATATTTAAGTAATGAGAATTCAAAATTAAATTTTCTAATTAAATAAAATATAAGTTTATTGCTTATTTTTATGTAATGAACATTTAATTGATACATTCAAATTGACATGTACTTATTTTTGCTAGTTTGAGTTAAAATATCATTTTGAAAATAATTTGATTTAAATATTTATACTATACATAGGACTGCAAATAAATAATTTTTTTTAAATTTTACTATTTATTCATTGAAAATATAATAATATAATTATTAATTAAAATTTAAAATTAATTAATTACTATAAATTTATCAATAAAATAAAAATTAAGATTTAATTTCAACAAAAACATATATATCATTAATTATTTTATGTATAATTTGATTTACTTAATATGTAAATTAATTTAAATAATAAAATACAATTTGATTAATTAAAATATTTAAATATTCCAAAATAATAATTTAATCTAAAATAACTAAATATATATCAATTTTAATGTATCAATTAAATGTTGGTTACATAAAAATAAGCAATAAAAATTATATTTTATTTAATTAGAAAAATTAATTTTGAATTGTCATTACTTAAATGTTTGCTTCACATGTCTCAACTGAAAAATATAAATTAAATAAAAAAAGAAAATTATATACCAATTTGTCAAAATCAATAGGTCGCGTTTAAATTGTAAAAATGTCAAACGTTGTGTATCTTTTTGTAAATAGTCAAAACAGTGTGTTTATAGGTGGATTCAGATTTTTGTGATAGCTACGTCAGCATAGTTTCATCGAATTTTCAACCGGTGCATGAAATTGCAAAAATAAAAAAAAATTGATGAATGACATTGCCAAAATTAAAAATATGTTGAAATTATAAAAAGCGTTAAAAGTCATGATGAGTTTTTTTTGTAATTTGCCCTTAAACTTATAATTCATTATATTTTTACTAAATTTTCTTCTTGAACAATGACACATCGTTTCTTCATTTTTTTTAATATTAATTTTAGGTAATAATTAAATAAAAATTAATTAATTGAAATGCAATTTTTATTAAACTTTAATTAAAAAATCTAAAAATAGTAACTGTACTATTTTTTATATAAAAGAAATATTATTTTTGAAACAAATTATACGCTTTATTTTTTTTTTTAAATGACTATAGTTAGATATAAGACTAAAAATTTAATTCATTTATTTCAATCGCTTACTTAATAAAATTTAATTTAATAATATTATAAAATATTAAAAATATTATTTTTTTCTATATGACAATCTAATATTTCAAAATTAATAAAGTTATAATTTATTTAAATTTATAATATATATATATTTTTTTTTATTTTGAACAATTGCAGAACAATCATTCAATATTTTTAACATTAATACATTTCTCTATCTTGAAAATAATTTTATATATATGATTTTTTTTTTATAAAAAGTTATAGTCATAATTAATCATAGTTCTTTATACTATTAATAAAATAATTATGAAAATAATTAATCATAAGATGAATTTATTAATTAAACTTTAATATTAATAATTTTCTCAAATTTTTTTCTATTTTAAATAATAATTAGAAAACAAAAATTTTAATTATTTTAATTTGAATTTTTTCCTTAATTTATTTTAATAACTCATCTAAAATATTAAAAATATTATTTTATCTATATAACATGAATACTACCGTAAAAAAACTTTCTGCACTATTTTTTGATTTAAGATTATTGTTGATTATTATATAAATAAAAAATTTAGTTAATTTACTTTTAATACTTTTCTTATTAAACTTTAATCTAACATAAATTTTAGAAATAATAAAAGTCCTATTTTGTATATTTAGAAATTCAAATTGTAATTTATTACAAATTTCAATAGTTTTTTTATTTAAATAATTTTATAAAATGTCGACATTTTATAATGCTAAATTTTTCTCTGCTCTAAAAAAAGTTTTATACAATATTTTAAAAATATTTATTATCATAATTAATTATATGATAATAGAAATTTTATTAATTATTTTTCATTAAATTTTAATAAAAATTTTAAAAATAATAAAAGTACTCTTTTGTCTATATGACATTTCAATACTACAATCTTAATAGATTTATAATATTTATTATAATTTTAAGAAATTTTCTACTTGAAAAATACAAATCATTTTTACAACATGTTTTATTATAGATATTATTTTCTACTTCAAAGTACTTGCATGTAATATTTTTTAGTTAATAATTACATAACAATAAAAATTTCAATCAACTTTATTTTAATTTTTTTCTCATTAAACTTTAATAAAAAATCTGATAATAAAAGTAGTAATTCATCTATAAATATTGAGCTAAAAAAAATTATATGCTCTAGTTTAAAATTATAATTGTAGTTAATTGTTAAAAAATATCTGTAAGTAATTCGTTTTTATTCATTTCTTAACAAGCATTAATTTAATAAAATTTTTATTAATAATAAAAAGTGTTATTTTATCTATATGATAATTAATTATTATGAATTCAATAGAGTTATAATATAATAATTTGCTAAAATTTTAATAATTTTTAAAAGTTTAATATTTATATTTAAAATTGTACAACACTATTTTAATTTTTTTATTAAATAAAAATATTTTTATAACTAATTGTTTTATATAATTATTATTTACTTATTAAATTTAATTTAAAAAATTCTAAAATGTTATTATTTAATTTGATTTTTATTAGATGAAATAGAAGCTAACCTAATTAGAATAAAAAAATATTTATGATTAAATTATAGTTAAAATTTTAATTAATTTAATTCTTATTCTAGATAAAATGGAAATTAACTTAACTAAAATATAGAATATAGTTTTAATTAAATCAAAATTATATTTTTAATTGATAATTTAACTTTATTTGTAAATAATTAAGTTACAATTAGGAACTGCTTAGTAAATTTGTTTGTCTCCTCCCATCATATATTCATATATCATATTATGTTATGTATACTTTTTTTTTTTGACGGAAAAGGAATTTGTTAAGAAAACCAGCAACACCACTAGGCACTAGCAAAAGCTAGGGAAACAACAAACCAAACTACCTAAAAGGTAGCAACAAAATCTGATGATAGACAAACTATCATTGGACTGTGATTACTCTATCAGTAACCACTTACATATTGATCTAATTGGCTTCTGCACTTGAAGGAGAGGGATCAATTTTCTTAGCTTCATTGCTATCCTCCTCTTGTGGATTTGACCAAGCCAAGGCTAAACACTGCATTTAAAGGAAGGGATTCACACCATAAGCCATCTTTTCCATCATCAATCCAACGCTGAGCTGCTTCTCCTTCAGCAGCCTCCTTGTTCAGTTGGGAATACTTCTTTTGTTGCTCTATTGATAGCTTTTCACCTGCCTTGACCAGATCCAGTAGTGGTGAAGCTTGATGAAGAGATACATCATGATTTTCACCAAAAAGATCTGCTTTATTCCACCCAAACCAAAACACAGTAACAACCAACAACATAACTATAAAATGGGATAAAACCCACACTTGATTGAGATCAAAGCTCAAACTAAAATATGTATAACATAGGCAACAAAACAAGCAAAAAAAAAAGTTAGGCCTTTGGGTGGTTTATAGTCAAAAGAATGGCCTAAAACCACCCAAAAACCAGAAAAAACCAACCAAGATGACGGATGAACAGTAACCAGTAGAGAGAATATGATGAACAGTTAACCAATACACATGAATAAAAGTTAAGTTATGATGTTATGTTTACTATATATAACTAATAGTTTAAAAAAAAAAACTAATAGTTTAAATTTCATTAATCAAACAAATACAATTTTAAAACATAATATATTACTATATGAATAAAAATTAATTGACATCTATATTAATTTTCAACAAATTATCAATAACAACTATTATAATTTTATCAAATATTTAGTATCAATCACCTTATCAAAAATATTTGTTATAAAATATATTTTAGATGAAATATGTTCTATATCTTGATTGTTTGAATTCTAGAAAATATTTTTGTAAAAAATATATTGAAAAGTTTTCTATGAAAATATCAGTAAAAGAATTTTTTGTAATTAATAAATCAATAAAAAGTGATAAAATTTTATTAGTTTCTAGTTAACCCTTAATATTACAAAAAAAAAAGTTTTTTTTGAAGGGAAAAATAAATAAACAATTAATGTGTTGTTCTGTTATCTGTTATCAGATACAGTGTCCTCAAAATTTAAAAAGGTTGGATTTGTCTGAAAGTCGACGACTAAAGAGACTCCCAGATTTGTCCTCGGCCACAAGGTTGATGAAAATAGATCTTCAGCAGTGCACAAGTTTGGTTGAAATTCACTCATCGATAAAGTTTCTTGACAACCTTACTTTTCTTTCTGTAATTGGGTGCCGGAATCTGAAGATGCTTCCAGAGATTCCTCGAGGCATAGAATGGCTATATCTAAATGAGTCCGGAGTGAAAGAGTTGTCCCCATCAATGCAATTTCTCGACAATCTTATTCATTTAGAAATGAGAAATTGCAAAAATATTACAAGTCTTCCAATCAATATTGTTCTGAATTTTGAAATACCATCATTTGATGATTCACGGTCTATGGATCTTGATCTTTCGGGCTGCTTGAATCTTCAAAAGTTGCCAGAGATCACAGGAAACCCAAAATGGATAGACTTAAGTAAGACTTTAATAGAAAAATTGCCCTCATCTATTGGAAATCTCTCTTCGCTACAATCGTTGAAAATGACGATATGTAAAAATCTCGTAATACTCCCGGACAGCATTTGTGAGTTGAGAAGCCTTAAAGTACTCGATCTGAGTGACTGCTCAAAACTTAAGAAATTCCCTCCTAATTTAAAGGGTTTGAGCTCTTTACAAAAGCTATTTCTGGACAAGACAGCAGTTGTAGAGCTCCCCAGTGACATTGTCTTTTTATCATCATTGAAAATATTGAGTCTGTTTAGTTGCAAGAGACTTCAACATTTGCCAAAGCTTCCAGAGCAATTAATGGAACTGCAAGTGGTTAATTGTACATCTTTGAAAAATGCAATATCAACTTTATTTATTCCGCAAAAAACAAATATTCATTATGAGTTCAATTATTGGAATAGCACGAATTTGGAGGAGAATACACGTTCCAAAATTATGGCAGATGCAGAGTTCATTTTCAAAGAATGTGCTGCTGCCAAGAACAATGTAAGCCATTAAGACATAATTCTTTTTTCTTTTTTGCTTTTTCTATCAAATTAATTGATTTTATTATTATTATTATTATTCACATCTTTCACACAGTGGATACAAGATGTTATAGTTGTTGTACCAGGACGTGAAATTCCAGAGTGGTACAGCTACAGAAGCAAGGGATGTTCAATAGCTATTCAGTTCCCTCCCTCTTTCTTTAACACCAACTTCCTTGGTTTTGCTTTCTGTGTTGTTGTTGCTCCTTCCAATATCAAGTGGCTCAAAGTTGACCTTCCAATTCAGTGCCAATGCCATTTGAAAAACTCTATTACTCAAATACTCCCTTCCTCATTGACTTTCTCTATTTCAAAAGTTGTGACTTCTGAATCAGATCACGTGCTCCTTTGGAAATTCCATGACCAGAAGCTTTCTGATTGGCTCATGCATCACCGTTTCAATGTCAATGAGGCCTCATTTCAGTTCGAATGTAGCTCCTTAATAGTGAAAAAGTGTGGAGTAGGGTTGATATATGACAAAGAAGATGATGATGCTGCTGATGCGCTGCCTTCAAGCTCTTCCTGTAAGTTTCCCCAAAGTTTGACATGTATATTGAATTTTGAATTAGAGTCTATTTTTAAAATGGTATCTTTAGTATATTTTACAAGTTAAAATGTTTTTATATATTATTTTAAATAGTAAATTGATTTAACATCCTTTTCATATTATATTTCATTTTTCTCTTTTGCAAATTAAAAAATAATTTTTTATCTCACTCATATATATATATATATATATATATATATATATATATATATTTTGGAAAAGAAATATTTTGAGTATTATTAAATTAAAAAATAAAAATCAAATCATTATCACTGAAAAATAAAATGAAATATAAATATTTTAGTTCTTTTAAATTTATTTAAACGAGTGTAAAAATACAATTGAACTAAATTATTAAATTTACTTATTAAAATTAAAAAAATGAAATAATATTTTAATAAACAAAAAATTTAATTTAACTAAAAGTATGAAAAAATTAAATTCAAACATTATAACTAATAAAGTAAAAAATAAAATAATATTTGCTTTTCTAGTTTAGTTTGATAAATAAAAAGAAATTTCTAATTTCTAATAATTTTAAAAATAATTAAAGTAAAAAAGAAATTAAAATGTAGTGTACAAGGAGGTCATTTAAATCTATATACTGTTTATAATATACCACATAAACATTTTAACTTTTGAAATTTGCTAGAGATACCATTTAAAATTTTTTTTTTATCAATTCAAACATTTGATTGTTCAAAAAAAAAACAGTTAAAATACCAAATTTAGAAAATTAAAAAATTTCAAACACCATTCACGCATTTGTCCTATACATTATGTTCCTAAATGTAACAAAATAAAAAATAAAGTAACTAAAATTAATTCTAATGGAGTTTACATTACAAAAATCTTTTATTCTTAAAAGATAAAATAAAAAGTTAAAAATACTTTCAAATATTTTCAAACATTAATTTCTAAATGTATTCATAAATTTTTAATATTTTACTAAATAATCTTATTTTTAATTTTATTTTTGAAATTCACTTTTTAACTTCAACTGTTTTATATCTTAAAAAATTTTAATAGTGATCAAGAAAAAATATAAAATGGAGAAAAAAGAGAAAGAATTTTGATATGCTAAATATATTAATTAGGAATATAAGAATATTTAATTTTTTTTTTTTGCAAAAAATATGAAAATATAATTGCTTCTAAAATTTTGCTATTGTTGATAGACGTTAAAAATAATTTATATATTTTTATTCATATTAATACTAATATATATAACAAGTTGATTTACAAGTTGTGACTTTTTTCTTATTATTTTCACTAATTAACACACAAAAAGTTAAAATTTTATATAAAAATTTATAAATTTATTTCTAAATTTATTTTGAAAATGATAATATCAAGATTTGAGAATATTTTTACATTTTATTTTTTTTAAAAAAAAATTTAATAAGTGCCAAATTTATTTTATAATGATCCAAAAATAATTTTTAAAAATACAATTAAATCTTAAAAAATTAGATAGAATTAACACAACTCATAAAATTGACAAACCAATTGAAATAATTTTAAATGTAGGACTTAATTGACAATTGGCCTGAATTCATGATAGAATTGAATATTTTCCCAATGTAAACTATTATAAGTTAGAAAATTACTTTAGACAACGACATGTATATGATCTTTGAACAACTTTCACTTGCCTCATCTTATTAGTTAACTTAATACTAGGTATGATTCTAGATCATCTGCTTTCCTATGATGAATATGATGTCAGCAACAAGAGAAGTAGAGAAAATGAGGAAGAGGAGCCATACCCTAAAAGGACAAAAGATTTCTTCTCTATGCATTCTAGAAACGAGCACCGAGCTTCTTTAGTTCCTTCAATCTCTTTAAGTAAGTTGTTACTTATTAAAGTAGTTACTTATTGATCTTTCAGGAATATGAGCTAGTATCAACTTGGTATCTAATTCATACTAGAATTATATGTGTTCTTGTAAAATTTAACTGTATATTAATTGTGATTTTGCATTATCATTGTGATAATAATTACTGCACTATTTATTCTAGTACGAGCATGACAATTCAAGTGAAAGTTTTTTAGAAGAAAAATAAAAGTATTTACATATTCAAAGATATGTGTACATTAATC
>CATIWK010029739.1:0-27118 GCA_949634005.1 Mallotus japonicus | reverse complement strand
TTGTCATTCTTGTCAATTAGGAAAGCATTCAAAGCTTCCTTTTTCTAGTTCTTCCAATGTATCCAAAGAACCATTTCAATTAATTCATTCCGATGTTTGGCAATCTCCTGTTTCTTCCTTTAGTGGTTACAAATATTATGTTTTGTTTCTTGATGATTTTTCTGGCCATGTCTGGGTTTATCCTATGTGAGTTAAGAGTGCTGTTTATGACATTTTTGTTCATTTTAAAAACCTGATTGAAACCCAGTTTAACACAAAAATTTGCCAATTTTAATGTGATAATGGGGGTGAGTTTCTTAACAAAAAGTTACAATCTTTGTTTAGTTCTACAGGCATTTTACTCAGATTATCTTGTCCTCAAACACCTCAGTAAAATGGCTAAGCAGAACGAACGCATCGCACCTTGCTCAACACAATACGCACCTTGCTTTTTCAAGCACATATGCCTACACAATTTTAGGTTGAAGCCTTGCATACAACAGCTTACTTGATCAATAAAATTCCTCACAGTTCTCTTGGGTTTGTTAGCCCACGTGAGTTGCTTTATGAGACCAAGCTGGATGTCTCTTTGTTCAGGGTGTTCGGTTGCTTATGCTATGTTTGCATTATAAATCCTATGCCACACAAGTTACAACCTCACGCAAGAGCATGTATTTTACTTGGGTATGCTTCTGATCATAAAGGTTATAGGTGCCTTGACTTGTCTACTTCAAAAATCTTTGTCTCCAAGCATGTCACTTTTGCCGAAAATATCTTTCCCTATTTTCAGGGTACAATTGATGCTTCCCAACCAAAAACAACAACTAATGATGGTTTTGGAATATCAATCACTAAGGTCTCCTAGCTCACCTCAACCTTTATCTCAACAATTATCCATCATCCGAAATCCAATGTCTATCCATCCATCATCTACTGCTATCACACCATCTCCTCAACAGCCCGAAATATCTTATCCTACGCCAACCATACCAACATCATCCATACCTGCACTCAACGATATCTCATCTTCACCCATAACCGAATCTCTTATTTATCCCATTCAAACACCACACATTGTTATTCCAACCTCATCTTCTACAACAACTTCACCTTCTTCACCAATCCGTTCTCCTTCCATATCACATGAACCGATACCTCCAATCACCTCTAATGCTCATCATATGGTTACCCGCAGCAACGCTGGAATTTCCAAACCCAAACAACCTTATTCTCTTCTTTCCCATGTACCACCTACAGAACCAAAAACATTCAAAGAAGCTTCCAAACATCAAGCATGGCATGATGCTATGATATCTAAGTACAATGCTCTTCTCTCCAATAATACCTGGACTTTAGTACCACACCCATCTTCATCTAGCAACATCATCGGCAATAAATGGGTTTTCAATCTTAAATAGAAAGCTGATGGCACTATCGAACACTATAAAGTGAGACTTATGGCGAAAGGATTCACACAGCAGCAAGGAGTTGATTTTGATGAAACGTTTAGCCCGGTTGTCAAACCGGCAACAATTCGTCTTGTTCTTTCTATGGCTCTATCCTATGGCTGGCGAATACATCAACTTGATGTTAAAAATGCCTTCTTGCATGGAACAATTGATCAGAATATTTTTATGGCTCAACCTCAAGGATTTGTGGATCCTATACATCCTACTTATGTATGCAAACTTAATCGTGCCCTCTATGGTTTGCGCCAAGCTCCGCGAGCCTGGTTTCAGTGTTTCACTTCATATTTACACACTCTCGGTTTTCATGGTTCCAAATCTGATTATTCCATGTTTGTTTATAAAGCTGATGATGGTATGGCTATCTTACTCCTTTATGTAGATGATATTATTCTAACTGCTTCATCTACTTCTCTTCCCAATCGGCTGCAAAAATAATTAAAGGATGAGTTCTCCATGAATGATCTTGGACGTCTGAATTATTTTCTGGGGATCCAAGTGGTCGAAAACAATGATGACCTCTTTCTAAGCCAACAAAAGTATGCCACAGACTTGTTAATCAAAGCAGATATGATGCACTGTAAATCGGTTGCTACTCCAATATGTTCTCGGCATTCTAATTCTTTGTCTATTTCTAAGTTCAATGATCCCACTCTTTACCGTAGTATCGTTGGTGGTTTGCAATATTTGACTTTCACTCGGCCTGAACTTACCTTTGCAGTAAACTCTGTCTGTCAACATATGCATGATCCATTGGAAATTCATTGGCAATCTGTGAAGCGTATTCTATGCTATATTAAAGGTACAATTTACTGTGGATTTCAACTGTATAAAAGCTCTTTGACAAATCTAGTAGCCTATAGCGATGCGGATTGGGCAGGATGTTTCAACACTCGCCGTTCTACAATAGGCTATTGTGTTTTCTTAGGTAACAACCTCATTTCCTAGGCTGCAAAGAAGCAATAAACAGTTTCTCGAAGTAGTGCGGAGTCGAAATATCGTGCTCTTGCTGCTGTTGTTGCCGAAGTGTGCTGGTTGCATTCGGTGTTAGCTGAATTGTTTCTCACCATCAAACTACCTGTTGAAGTATATTGTGATAACATCTCAAGAACTTATTTGGTGGTTAATCCAGTTAATCATGCGCGCACCAAACATTTGGAGGTGGACCTCCATTTTATTCATGAGCATGTTTTTTGGGGTGATATTATTGTTCTATATGTCAGTGGTGAACGACAATTAGTTGATATTTTTACCAAATGGATTTCTACTTCTCGGTTTTAACTACTTCGTGGAAATCAGTGTCGTTCCCTCCCGCTCAGATTGAGGGGGAGTAATAGAGTATAGATATGTAATTTCATATGTATTTGGTTACATTAGTCATTGTATGTCAATATACCTCATCTATACTAATATAAATATAGGTGCAACCATCTCTTAGATGTGTTGTGAATCACCCTTTCATACAGTTATGGATTTTATGGAGGGAGTTCTTGAAGATAATGACTCAAATCTTTTAGTCTTTATGGACTCTAAAAGAAAAAGGAAGGGTGATGGGCTAGGCATTATTGGGCCTAAGCATTTGAGTAAGAAAGTGGATTTGGGTGATTGTTTTAGGCAGGGTGTGATCAACCTTGTGGAGGCAGGTCCTAAAACTCAGGCCCGCCAGGCATTATGAATCTCTTAAGCTGGAACTGTCATGGGCTTGGCAACCCATGAACAGTTTAAGAATTACTAGACTTAGTGTCCAGACTAAAGCCTGGTTTGGTGTTTTTAATGGAATGCAAAGTCCAATTGGAGTGTGTAGAAAAAGTCAATAAGAAATTGGGCTTTGATAAATTAGTTTTTGTTAAAGGTTGTAATACTAATGGGCTATGTTTGCTGTGGAAAAATGAGCTCAACATTAGATTATTAAGTTACTCTACTAAGTTTATTGATGTTAGTATTTCTTCTCAAAGTTGTAGCGAGTGGAGGTTCACGGGATTCTATGGCTTCCCGAAACGAAGTCGAAGATCTGATTCATGGCTGCTACTCCAGTAATTGGCTTTTACTTTTGCTCTTCCATAGTGTTGCTCATGTGATTTTAATGATCTCTTATCAAAAGAGGAGAAGAGGGGTTTGAATCCGCAACTTGTGAATCTAATCAATGGTTTTCAAAATGCAGTGGAGAGTTCTAATCTATTTGTTGTGGGCATGAAGGGTCACTAGTTTACTTGGGAAAGGGGAAGAGGGACGCCATTCCATGTTGAGGAGCGGCTTGATAGAGTCTTTGGTACTGTGGAATGGCTTAATTTATTTCTACAAGTGGAGGTGGTTAATGTTACTATTTGCACATCAGATCATTCGACTCTTTGTGTTCATGTAATTTGGCATGAGGTGGTAGAGATTCAAAGGTTTAGGTTTAAGAATGGGTGGTTTCTTCAATTCGGTTGTAAGTAGGTGATTTAAGACTGTTGGCATAAAAATTCCATGTCATCAGCCAACTCACACTTCTTATTCCATGTCATCAGCCAACTCACACCTCTTATTCCATGTCATCATCCTATCTTCTTCCTCCCTAAGTTCACTATTTAACACTACCCACCACCAACACCACTCACCGCTGGCATCACCATTACTCACTGCCAACACCACTATTAACACCACCATCAACATCATCATCCATCGTCGATACAAGCCAACACCTCCATCATTAATACCAAGAACCAACACCATCACATCCCCATCTTCTTCCTAAGTTCACCATTTAACACTACCCACCACAAACACCACTCATCATCGGCATCACCAACACCACTCATTGCCAACACCACCATCAACACTACCGACCACCATCAACATTACTCACTGTGAGCACCACCATTAACACTACCATCAACATCAATAACAATAATATGAAAATAAAAAAATTAAGTAAGCTTGCCAAAACAAATGTAATTTTTTTTTATAGCTGTAGCTGAACGAATTGATGTAGAGGCAAAGTAAGAGAATCAATAAATCTTTAAAAATAACAACTCACCTAATAAGTAGAGTGTATGTAATCCAAGGTTACGATTCATCTTAATCTTGTCGTAAAAGCTATCAGGTCTCCATGTATCAGTAAAAAATAGAATTGAAACAGTCTTCCCATAGCGATACAGCGACAACCCACAAATTCTGACCGCATTCATTACAGATGCATTGCGCATTACTTTTACATCAATTTCTAATTTTCTTTGCTCGAACAACAAGACCTATATGTGTAGTGGCTCTGCATCATTACATCATAATTAAAATTACAATTACACTCTAAGTCACAAAAAAAAAATTAAAATTGAAAAACAAAAAGAGAATAAGCATATGAAAGGATCTCCAGGGAATGAAACATTGGATGAGTGTGCTGCTGATAAGAATCATCAGCTTTCTTCCACAGAAAACTTCCATCAGTGGAGAAATAAAAACCATATCGCTACCTTCACCCAAGTTGCTACTTTTACCCACGCTGCTGCCTCCATTGATGCTAGTTACTTCATCAGTGATAGGGAAGGCAGTACCGAGGGTGGAGGTGGCAAAAATAGTGGTTGTGGTGGCGGTGATGATGGGAAAACCATTGAAATATTTACCACTAGAGGGTAGCAAACATTCCCAGTTTGATTCTGCAATTTCTTGTTGATAGTTACCCAATAATGAATTCAACTTTTTAGTAATGACATGAATCAACGAAATCTAGTAGAATATTGACTAGCAGAGATTGAAAAACCAATTAAGCAAGAGCTGTTAATCGATTGCAGGAAACCCAAAACCCAGAATCTTATTTCTCCATCGTCTACGTCTTTATCTTCATCGTCAACATCGGTGAAATTACTTAAGGCTACTGCTGCCCTTCACCGACGATAAAAAATGAAGCTGTTGTTGATAGTGATGGTGAAACCCTAGCATTTGTTTTTTTTTTATATCTTTGTGGAGTGCTTATATGTCAATCTCCAGCTTATGTGTCAACACATGGCAAGGGCAGTCAAGGTCAATTGTCAACATAAGTAAATTCAGTTAGAAATAACAGATTAGGACTAACTTGAAACACTTTAAATGCTTTTAGGAATCAATAAAAAAAAAATTAGGACTTGATTGCAATTTTTGAAAACTTATAGGACTTATGGATTCATTATCCCTTTACTTAACATTGTTTGAAAAGACAACTCCGCCTCTGTGGTTGGCAGAGTTGTTTTGAATTAAAAAAAAATATAGTGGGATGGCGGAGTTCATTAAAAAAAATAACAAAATAAAGTACACCTAGAGACTAGAAATTGTCCCTCATTCACAGCCTAAACAACATGCATAACTCAGCCTCACCGACAGCCTATAAGGCTGTTTACACAAAGGACGCCGATACATGTCGCAACTCGAGACATCGCGAGTTGAGAAAAATTACCATAATGCCCTTTTTATTTTTTTTAATTTTTTTTTTTTGAAAATTCAATTAATTTTTTTTGAAATCTAAAACCTAAATTGCACACAGGTGAACCCGTCGTGCAAGGATTTAAACACCCATAATCTGTAATTTTTTTTAAATCTAAAACCTAAATTGCACACGAGTGAACCCGTCGTGCAAGGATTTAAACACCCGTAGGCTTAAAATTTTTTTAATCTAAAATCTAAGTTGCACATGGGTGAACCCGTTATGCAAGGATTTAAACACCCGTAAGCTATTTTTTAAAATATCTAATGGAAAGAAAAAATTTGAACTAAGGGCATTTTAGTCACTATATAGTGAGTAACGACGCACTGTAGCATTGCTACTCACTACATAAATCATTATCCTTACACAAATTATGCTAAGTCCACCAGTTTGACTGGCGGACTTGGTCAGAATATAAAAAAAACCCATGCAAAGAACGGAGAATCTCTGAGCTTGATGGACGTATGAATGACAAAAATACGTCTAATTTCAAACCTCAACTCCTCACACTAATTGCTCTTTATATTCTCAGTAGCTACCACCTTACAACTACTCATCACGACCTCTCTTCTTATTTTTCTTCTTCATGTTCTTCAATTTTGGAAAAATGCTTCTTGTTCTTCTTGTTCTTCGGTTATAAGGTATGTTTTTAAGTTTTTTTCAAATAATTATTGTCTTATTTAATGTTAGTGTAAATTTAAATTTTGTATATTACATTAGTTAATTAGTAATTAAAACCTAATGTATAGTTGTATATTGTAGTTAAAAACAAAATTATTTTGTAAGTTGATAAATATAATTTTAGTTACAAAAAATTATGATGAAATTTAACTTAGATGTTAATAAAAATTTGTATATTTTGTTAGAAAATTTTAAAATATAAAAACAATGTTAGTGAGACAACATAAAATATTTATGAAAATATTGGATTTAAATGTTATTATAATTTTTATAGTGAGTTGTTAGTTGTAAATTTTTTATAAATTAAAAAAAAATTTGTTAAATGGTTTTATTAATTTTAATACATATTATGATGTTATTACAGATTATCTGGAGGGAATATAGTATCAATATAAAGCGATTATTTTCTGTAAAAGAGGTATGTTGTAATAAATGTTTATTAAATTTTAGAAATGATGAGTAATTAATTTAAGTTTTATGCTTGTTATTATTTCAATAATTATTTCAGAAATGTTATGAAAATAATCGATTAATGTTATTAATAAATTTATAACAAAAATATACCTTTATTTAGTGTTGGATTTGCATGTTATTAATTTTTTTGGAATTAATTAATTAGATTTGGATTCCAGAGATTTGGTTTTGCATGTTATACCTTTATTTAGTGTTGGATTTGCATGCTATTTAGTGTTGATGACGTTATTAATTTTTTTGTTTTTAAATTTTTGGATTTGCATGTTAGATTTTTTTTTTTAAGAAAATAATAGATTAATTAATTTTAAGATTAATTAAAAATAATATATATGAATTTCTATGTGAAGATAACTTATTTAGTGTTGTTAGTTGTGAATTTTTTTTTATTCTTAGATATTAACTGTTTTTGTGAACATATAAAAAATGTATTTTATAGAGATTAAAAAGCTTAATTAGGATGTTCTCATCTCCTCCCAACCTTCAATATAATGTGTATTTTATAAAGCGACTAGTATTTTGTTAGAAAGGATCCTGAAAAATACTCTTTAAAACATTTAGGTAATTCAAATGTAATTAGTCCAACTTGTATACTTTTCAAAGCTTACCCAACTTAATAATATTATATTAATTTGATATTTTACTCTAAACAATATAAAATGAGTTATAAATTTATATGTATTCAGTTTTTTAGTTAAACCAAAAATGTGTAAAAAAAAAAAAGTTTGCATTTGCATGTTAAATGTTTATTATGAAAATAATAATTTAATCAATTTATTGGATTTAAATTGACACTAATTTTTAATATAATTGAAAATAATATATATGAATTTCTAAGTGAAGATAACTTTATTTAGTGAGTTTGTAGTTGTGAAATTTTTTTTTTATTCTTATACATTACATGTTTTTGTGAACATATAAAATGTGTAAATTGTTTAATTAATTATTGATTGTCTAGATTGTTTAATATAATTTTTTTTTTCTAATTTGTTAGGATTCTACAGATTATTTGGAGGGAAAATCGTAGTCACTTGGATTTCTAATTTAGCATCAAAGAGGTATTTTTTTTATAAATAATGAAAAAAATATTGATATTTGATTAAATTATTTCTTTCCTATGATTTCAAACATTGATGAATATGATACAAATAATGGTGTTATATTTGTAATTGAGATAATTATATTTTACATTTAATTGCAATTACATAATTTAACATATCTTGTATTAAATTTAGCGTACAATTTTTATTATATTTATAATTAAGATAATTTATATTTTAACAAATAATTTGAAATTTCAATAATTGTGATATGAAATAGGGGAACATGACGACAACATGATCTCTAATGATTTATTAGGGTGGTCAAATGATTCAAATTGAGTGTGGCTTGACTGTTATTAATGCGTATTCACGAATGGTCAATTTTAGTGATGAATTTGCTTTTGAGGGATTGTAGAATAAAATTAGAGAAACCCTTGGGATAACTGATGTTGTGGTGTTTACTAAAATATTGTTTAGACATCCAGTTATAGGATATGGTAGACAAATAGTTTTTGGATTTATGGAAAATCGAGGTGCATATCATGTTAGACAAATGTTTGTAATGGTTAATTAATTTCCTGGTTGGTTCACAATTGAACTATATGTTGAAATTAGCGGCGGTGGAATGAGGTATGTAATTTTCTGATGAAGCTGGACCCTCAACCTATAATAGTAATGTACTTATTGATTTTATTGTCCATGTATTCACCATTAATATTTTTCCATTTTTGAAAAATTAATAATTTTTATTGATTTTTCAGATTGATGATCCGATAATATCATATCGACGAAGCACTCCAATGATGAACTTTTACGATAATATGACTCCGAAAATGGAAGGTCTATTGAGGCACACTGAATTTCTTTTTGTATTTCGATTACGGGTATCTCATCTTGATCATCACCTCATTACCGCACTTATAGAGCGTTAGAGACTAGAGACGATGGAGAGATGACTATTACACTTCAAGATGTTGGTATATTGACCGGATTATCGATTGAGGGGCGTCCGATTATTGGTAGAGTCAGACGTGATTACGTCGACCTGTGCCACACACTTCTAAGTGATGCTCCAGACCCACAGGATATCCGCCATTCATTGGTCAAGAGTTCATGGTTCTGGAGACACTTCTCAGCTCTTCCGGTAATTGTTAGTGAGACGACTTTGCACAGACATACGCGTGCATGCATATTATAGCTCTGTTCTTCTTTATTATTCCTGACCACTGATACGAGAAAAGTCAGCTTGCATTTTTTGCAGTACTTAGAGAACATTGACACTATAGGTCAGTCAGTTGGGGATCTGCATGTTTGGTTTTTCTATATAGAGAGTTGTGTAAAGCGTCCAGATTGCCACCCGTTGCACAGAATGGAGGCCCAGTATTTTTGCTTCAATTATGGGCACGAGAGGATGAGATAAAATTTACCATGCAAAAGAAAACATTGTAAGATGAAATGTACTTTTGACCATATAATAATGAATTGTTATTTTTTGTAGATTATCTGGGAGCCTTATAGCAATGAAGTTATTCAACTTCTTCCAGCATATTATTTACAGGGCTGCAATATTTGGCGATTAGTAATGCCACTCATTTGTATTCATATTATTGAATGGAACTACCTTAATAAGGTACTACGCCATTTTGGATTTGCCCAGCCCATACCTGACACACCATACCAGCTTGATGCTTTGCACACTAACGACTTGCGTGACCAGGACGCTGATTGGATAGTGAAACATGCAAGATGGGTAGAACTTTGGGCTTGTCGCGCACATAGTGTTGTGGGAGGCGTAGCTTCACATCGAGCTAGACATTATCATTCCCAGTATTTGGAGTGGTACTGATCTGGTACACGCATATGGATCTCACCTACGAGTGCTCATTCGGGAGTAACTGTATGTACATATTCATTCTTACTCTGTACTAGTTTTAATTATTTATTACATATGCATAATAATTTCTTTTAATTTTTTAACATGTAGGCTGATGCTTTTAAGCATATATCTTTGACTCGAGATCTAGCTCAGTCCACTCAACTAGCCGGTAGTGCATAAGTTGCACTTAATGATCATAGACGCAGAGTTACTGATGATATGCCGCGACCCGAACCTGTACCAACACATGTTCCACTCCTAGAACACTTATAGAATGTTGGACTTGTTGATGAGCAGACTACTTGTCACACCCCGTCTCACGTAGCCCGAGGTAGACAGTTAGTATCTCATCTCGTCTCACATAGCCCGAGATGGACACTAAAGCTTAATCATCTACACTACTCAAATCATCTTTGATAAAATTAAATAAACTTAATACTTATCATTTTGTTTAAGTACAAGTATTTATATAGGTATAACTCGAGTTCACTTTGAAATAGTAGGAAAGATTAATTTAACAATAGTTTAGTATACAATTTATAATAACAATTTTGATATCAGAGCTTTGGTTACCCGCTTTCCTTCCTATCAAGTATTTGCTCTTGATTTTCTAACTAAAAAAAAAATTCAAATACATATTCTTTACATTCTTTATTTATTCATAAATTTCAAGCTTTGAAAATGATCTTTTAAGTGATGAGATTTATATTTGAATTGTTATTTTTTTTAAAAGGATGCCACCAAGGAGAGGAAAGATAGATGTCCTAGTCGAGAGCAAGTTATTGGCCAACAGGGTTGAGATGAGGTTGCGTCTAGTGGTAGTACTAATCCTGAGTTAGAGTTAGAGGCTATAACCCTTATTGTGATTATTGAAACAATTACCTATGTGTTTTAAGAAAAGGTCAAATTTGGATGTATCCCTTAGAGCCTGAGTTTAATGGACTCTGTAGACACTAATGGATATAGAAATTTCATGGATAGTAGTCGATCTAACGGCTGAGAATCTTGAAGTATTATATAGTCAATGTTCGTGAATATATCATTGTATGGTTTAGGGTTAAATTTGACTTATTTTGAGGTAGGGATCAATAAAGCTAGGGTTAGTTCGTTGGTAAAAATTATAGTGACAACCATGGATAAGACTTTAGAATAGCAGATGCTGTCAAACCTCATAAGAAATAATTTTTGGAGGTTATTCTTATAAATGTAGTGATAATAATTATCTATATTACTTTAGAGAATCATTTAGCAAGTAGCATGGCTAAATGTGTATAAGAACTACATAGTTAGAGATTATAATGTATTATAAAATAAAATGATTTCCATAGAGTGATCTAGAAAAATCAACCTAAAAAAAGAAGATATGAGATAATATTATCCAACATTGGTGATCCTCATTATAGGCTAAATGTGGTAAGAATGCATCGAATTTCGGGGACGAAATTCTTTTTAAGGGGGGAAGAATTGTAACACCCATATCCTAACTATAGGTACATTTGCATTCATTATGCATTGAATTTACATATATATTGATTGAATTTAATTACAAGTTAGTATATTTGGATATGGTTATAGACACTTGAGTGTAAGTCAAGAGTTGCATAGTGTTAGGTTAGTGTATTGAATCAACCCATGACTTATACTCGATTAAAGAGCGAGAATTTTTGAATTTTAGTGACACTCAAAATAAACAAAATATTGAGAATAATAAGGGTATGAGGTTGAATTGAAGTAAAGGATAAGAACTTTAATGTTAGCAAAAGATGAAGACTCAATTGAAATAATGATTGGCCTAGATTAAAATATTTGGAAGCTTGAGGTTTTATAGGTAACAAACCCATTTCATTAAGTGTCTAGATGGATATTTATATTTTGATTTATCCATATTGGGGCTGCCATCCTATCCAATTCATGGCTTGGGTGCAGCCATAGAAAAAAAAGGAAATAATTTCCTTAGAAAAGAAAAGAGAGTGAACTACAGAAAATTCCTAAATTCTTCAAGTTGAGCTGGCTTATACAAGAGGGAATTGAAGATCTAAATTATTTTTTAGGTTGTAATCATCATCCCTAAAGGCTTTATTGATTGATTTGGTAAGTATTTTAAGTGTTCTGAATGATGTAATTTAGGGTTCTTAAGTTGCAGATGTCGGGTTCTTAAATTCTGATTTATCAGTCTTTGTAATTTGATCATATCTTGAGCTAGAAAGCTCAAATTAAATGTTATTTGATGATCTAGAAACTTTAAAGAGTTATCTAAAACTGTTCCTCTTTGATCTTGATCTAATTTAGTACCTATGTTAGGGTAATAAGAGAAAACATTTTATTGTTCAGTCTGTCAGTTTCTTTGAGCTGGTTATAATTTGTTATCTATAACTTTCTTCGTGGGTGTCCAATTAATGTGAAATTTTATAGCATTTTATAGACATATAAATATAAAATTGGTTAAAATTTCAGCTCAAAATTCCTTTTATATAAGTCCCAGCAATTTTTCGAAGTTAGCTTTGAAAGTAGTAATTTTGATTATGTGAACCAGGTTTACAGAGCTCATAAGTTAAAACTAGTCTCAGTATTTCTTGTATATCTTAAGTTTGGAAACTCCAAATTAAGTTTGGTTTAATTTTAAGAAAACTTGAAAGAGCTCTCTAAAACTTTGTAGTTTTGGTCAAGAGCTGATTATGCCTGTATAGCAGACTAATGAACCTGTACTTTTTATTGTTCAGTCTATCAGTGTAATTGAGCTGCTTGTAATGTGACCTCTATAACTTTATTTGTGGTGATCTAATGGAAGTGAAATTTTTACTAAAGGTACTAGATATATAGGTCTAAGTCTGTTTAAAATTTGAGGTTAAAAGTTCTTTTCTATAGGTAGAGAAATTTTTCTAATTTCGGCATGAAAATAGCCTTTTTAGAATAAATGGAGTTGATTTGTAGAATTAAATTAATTTGCATATTTTGTATATCATTTGGGGACTGCATGGTTAGAGAAGTATGTGGTATCATTATATTGATGATTTATAATTAAAAATTTACTCTTTAGGTGCTGGAAAAGGCAAGAAAAGTGGTTGTGCAAACTAAGCAATTCGGTGAATTGATTGTGTGTGTTTGTAGACTATTTTTGTGACTAGATGTTCAAGCCCTTAAAATCACGTTATATCAGTAGAAAAGTGAGCTTTTTAATGATGTTTTATAAATATGAATTGATGTGCAAGAATTGTTTCAATTTAGTTTTGTTATTTCTTGAATTACTTAAATTATACAAGCTTTGAAAGAGCAATGTTTATATGTTCACAAGCTAAATGGTTTTATGCTTTTCTTTTATAATCTAATTTCAGATTATTTTATATACTTTTTAGTTTAATTGAGTTTCTAATCAAATTGGTTTTGTACCTTTGGATTATAATAAGAGATGGTTTTATTTTAAAAGCTTTGTTGAGCTACAAATGCGATATAATTGTTTTGACTGATTATTGATGAAAATGACGTATAGTTTTCTGTGTTACCACCCTATATGAGTTGTGTGAATGTATTGAGATGATATATGTACATTTGAGATTGTGTTGGTTGTTATTGAGCAATAGACAATAAGACACTTGATTGCAGGATGGTTAAGGGAGAAGGGTCGTTCCGTGCTAATGTAGTCAAAGGGTTAGCCTTCAAGTGCACCTAGAGAGTGAGTTGTGATGGCCTGTACATTATGGCCGGGTTGTCATGTTTGCTACAGGGTTGGTTAATACACATGAAAGTTTATATTGATATTATAAAAGCATGTGTTTGACTTCGCTAAGTTTGCAAAAGTTTGAAAGTAAGTATTGATTTAATGTTTTAAGTGAATGATATTTTGATTTTCAATGCTATAATATTTGATTTAAGAAGTTATTGTAATTTAACTAAAATTTTTTTTTCTTGTAATGTCTATTCACTGAGTATTTTTGTACTCATTTTATTTTTTTTATAAACCTTTCAGATAGCAGGGCTTGATAGTGGACCTTTGATCTAAGGGTATTCTATAGATAGATTATTAAGGCTGGCCTAACAACTTTGCTCTGGTGTTGCTCTCATTTTAGTGGTCATAATAATGTATATTTTAAGTTTAAAATTTTTATGGACATGTTATTATAAATTATATACTAAACTATTATTAAATTAATCTTTACTACTATTTGAATGTGAACTCGAGTTATGTGTATATAAATATTTATATTTAAACAAAATGCTAAGTTTCAAGTTTATTTAATTTTATTAAAGATGATTTGAAGAGTGTAGAAGAGTAAGCTCTAGTGTCCATCTCGGGCTATATAAGATAAGATGAGATACAGGTCGTCCACCTTGGGTTACGTGAGACGGGGTGCGACAGTTAGACGACATCAGCGTCGCGCACGATGACGTGGTCTAACTGTTATACCTCCTTCAGCCTCGGCTTCTATTTTTCCTATTCTACTTACTATCTCTTTTCATACTCAGATGTCATCTTCATCATCTCTTGATGACATTAACCTATCAGCTACATTTACTGATGTTACCGCTTCCTCTTCATCCTCTTTCCATCCCGCTAGTCAGTTTTGCTCTACTTATCTATCCGGTCCATCTTCATCCTCTTTCATTTCATCCCCTTATTTTCCATTTGCTTATCCACCTGCACCTTCTTCATCCTTTTTCATTCCTTCCCCTCAGTTTCCATTTTCTCATCCACATAGACCATCTTCCTCAACTTTGCCACCAGAGTTGACTCCTCCTATCCAGTTTTCATTTTCTTATCCATATGGTCGCTTTCTCTTGCCTTACCAGATGATGTCATCAACTGATCCCATAGCAAATTTCCTTTCTCTGTTTACCACTCCACTTCATGCATTGCTAGCACCCCTGTTGCATTTTACACCTACAGCATCACCATCACAGTTTACAACCCCTACACGACCACAAATGTTTGCTCCTCGTGACTCCACTCCTACTGATGATGACAATGACGATGACGACGACGAGGATGACAATGATGATAATGCAGATGATGATGATGATGATGATGATGCTGGTGTTTCTCTTGTAGGTGGAGTTACTTCCCATTCTTCACAGTTTATTGACATGAGCTCCAATCGAATTGCTCATCGACGTAACATGGGTTTACGGTTAAAATTTTGAAAAAAGAAGCCTTATCAATCTTAATTTATTTTTATTTTCAGTTTAGTTTGTTATTATTTATTTATCATTAGACAATAACTTATCAAACATAATATTATGTTTTTATTATCATTACTGTTGTAATAATATTTAGTATTGTTATTAAATACCATCTTCATTAATTATAATTTTATTAACTTATATAATTATTAAATTTATTAAGTATGCTATTAATTAAATTCATCATTTTATTATTTTTAAATTCACCATTTTTTATTTTTTATTTTAATATTATAATGATTATAATCAATTAATTAAAATAATATTAAAAATAATATCATAATTATAAAAGTATTATGATTTTTTTTAATTTTAACATTATTATGATTATTTTAATTTAATTTATTATTATTATTATTATTATTATTATTTTATAAGATTGGAGACCAAAGCATCAGGAGGTGCACCAGGACATCCCAACTAGGTTAGCACACCCTTAGCATCCTCATCATATGCAAAGGAACGGCCCTTTATTAAAAAAAAATGAATACAAAATATCCAAAGCAACTCAATAAATGGAGAAAAGCCAAAGAGGAAACAACTAAAGAAGCTTAATGAAATCTATAAGACTCTCGACCTAATGCATCATTAAGCATTAAGGAGTGACAACATGCTGGATAGCAATCCCATCATAGGCATTGAGGCAAAGATAAGCCGAATGAAGCCAACTTGTCCGCCACTTGATTTCCTTCCCTGAAAGAATGACTAACATGAACTTGGAGAAAGTTGAGATGATTAATACACCGCTTCCATGGTGGACGAATGCGCCAAGGGACAACCATACTACGAGCTTGAAGAAGCTTTACAACATACAAAGAATCTGATTCAATCCAAATGAGAGGGAACCGAAGCTCGACAACCTTGTTAACAACATATGTTTATTATTTTATTATTATTATAATTATTATTGTTAATATTGTTTTGACATTATTAATGCATGAGTTTTGTGTTGGGGGCCTTTGTACATGAATTTGCATAAGTGTTGTGTAATTGGGCTATTTTTTAATTTTTAATTTTTTAATATTATAATGATTATTATAAATTAATTATAAAAATAATATCATAATGGACTTATTATTATTATTTTTTTAATTTTAATATTATTATGAATAATTTAATTTAATATATAATAGTAATAATAAATTATTATTATTATTTGATACATGAGTCTTGTGTGTGTTTGGCTTACTTTTTTCTTAAAAAAAATATTAATTGTTATGATCACTTAATTATTAACTACTCCCCCCGTTCCAAACTAATTGTCTTTTTTTAGTATTTCACTTGAATTAAGAAAACATTTAATAGACTTAATTATAGGGAAAATAGCTAAATGAGACTAAATTACCCTTCTTTAAATATTGGAAAGACTTATAGAATTTTGCAAAACCAATTAATATAGATAAGGTTAACATAAGGATAAAATAAGAAAAAAAATTAATATTGCATTGGATATATAAAAGTGACAATTAGTTTGGAATTTTTTTTATTTGAAAAAGAGACAATTAGTTTGAAACGAAGGGAGTAATAATTAACTAACTCATCAATGAAACTGAAATGAGATAATGGCATTGTATTTTGTGCAAAATTATTGGCATTTAGGAATGATGAGTGCATTGCATGATAATTTGGGGAAAATTATTGGCTTGGGGACGTCCTGGAGAGTGGCCTTTTATTCTTGCAAGGGTATATTTGAGAGGCCAACATTCCACTCACTTATTTATTTGAGTGGCCAACATTCCACGGTTTGCAAAAATAAAAAAATTTCGTATCAACTCCTTGATTAAGATAAAAAAAAAAAATTCAGTACCATCTCCGCCAGTTTGGATGGTAGAAATGGGCTCTTCGCTATCCAAACTGACGGAGTCCCTCCTGTCAGGCCACATAAGCAAAATTCACCCCAAATTTATAATAAGTTTCTAAACTACCCTAAATTTGGAATTTTGTTGAAAAGCACCCTAAAGTGGGAAAAAAATTTATTTGCCACCCTAAATTGGTAAAAAGCCCTTATATATATATATATATATATATATATATATATACTAGGCAAATGCCTGCGCATTGCACAACTAAATTTAATTTTTTAAAATTAATTGTTGTAAACTTATAAAATTTAGTATTGTTATTTGTTCAAAAAACAACATACTAAAAGTTTTTTTATCGTAACTTAGTAAAAATTATTGAAATAAATATCTTGCACATCTCTATATTCACCACACATAAATTGTTGAGTATTTTTTTTTATCAAACCAATATTGAAATCTTTTAATTTTGCAAAAATTTGTTTAAGGAATGAGTATTTTGATATATATAGGAACCATAAATTGAGGCTTGAAATTTTAAATTGTTCGTTGGTATTTGTGTGTATAGACTTTGATGACATAATTCATGAATAGTTCATGACCAATTTAAACACCACGGCCACATAATATAACAAATATAGACGAAATGGATCAATTTTTAACCTTCCAGATCTCAGGAGAGAGTTTGAATTTGCAAGCATCAGTCTTCACTTCATTCCTTTCATTTGGAAGTAATGTTCTTTTTAAATTATTTGTGTTTTCTTTTCTTTATTTGTTTGTGCTTATTCTCTAATAAAACAATTAACTTCATATCTAAAAAACTCGAAATTTTAAAGAAGCTTACAAAGCGATGGAGTATGGTGAGTGTAGTCTTGATTCGGAGAACAACTAAATTAAGCATAAAATTATAAACCAATAGCACAACATCTATCAGCTGATTGACTACTAATTTTGTTTACAAATTAGATTGTCATATACACACATTTGAGAACCTAGCTCACCAAACTGATCATGAGCTTCCACAGTGTCCTCTGACAGGTGGAGAACATCCAATTTCTTTTTGAGAATTTACAAGGCATTGAGTACCAGCTGAGAAGCCTTAATCACACCAGTTGATTCAACTGTGAATATAAAATTACGTTCCTTGGCTGCAAAAGCTCTGGCTTCTCCATAGAATCTACTTTCTCGATTGCTTTATCATCATAAGTTTATGCTTAAGGATGAGTTACTTCAACCTTCACAACAGCTGGTGAGAAATAAAGACATCAATTTAAATGACATATACTAAAAGAAGGTAGACAAAAGCAGGAAAGATACAATCTCAGAATGCACAAGATAGCATATCATAGACATGTATGCTGCAAATTTTAAAATCATTAATTACATTAGGGTTGAGCATATATAACACAAATGTGCCATGTTGGTAAAAAAAAAAAAATCTATTTTCGCATATGAATTATAATTAAATGTTTTTGTGATGTAAATTACACATGTAAAATAAAGAATTGGAAATTATCAATGAGAATGAATCACAATTGATCCACTTGGTAAATCTATTTTTCAACTTTGTGGAAGCTAAGATAATACAGAACTTTCTCAATTTGTTCCTAACCATATGGAATAGAATTAATGCACACCAAAAACATTGAGAACTCTTCAAGTTGGACTAATGGAAAAAGAACAGCATGTGAGACGGTGAAGTTCAATATAAAGTAACCAGTCATAAACTAATATATAATCCAAACTTAAGAAATTTTGCAATATATGGTTTAATGGTTTAGTTTGAAAACCCCGCATTATGCTGTTGAGAAATTAGACTTTTTCTAAATGAAAGAAATAATATTTCTATAGTTAGTATGTGCTAAATAATAATAAACATAAACAAAAACAAAAACTGTTTTTAAGTTTACGGTGTACATTTAATTACCTAAAAAAAGGGTTATAAAGTTGTTATCTTATTATAGTATATTGTAGTAGTATAAATACTATACATATATTGATTGTAAACATATCAAAAAAAATTATATTTCTTTTAAATATAAGAATTCTCTTCTCCCATTTATTACCACTTCTCACCATCCCAAACTAAAATACAATCTCTGGCTTCTAACAAGTGGTATCATAGCACTAGAAGATCTTAAGGACCAAAACAATAATAAAAAAAATTTTAATATGGCTTCAACCTCCACATTGTAAAAATATGTACTGAATAGTATTTGGTTATGTTGTGAAAATATGTGTACATGTACAAATATATAGAAATAGCCGAACCCAAGCAGTGGAAGAGAAATACAACAGTACATGTGATAATGATTGAATAACTAACAAAGATACATGCTTATCAGCCCCCCTCAAGCAATTGGGGTGCAAGGTTGGAGACGAAGAGCGGAGCGATGGTGTTCAAACAACCGAGTACCCAATGGCTTGGTGAATATATCACTAATTTGATTAGCACTTGAAAGAAATTGAATCTGTATATTTCCTTGAACGACTTACTTAGGCTTTGTAGATGATCGAATTCCAAGTTCTCTAAGTAAGGATTGCAGCCATAGAACTTCAGAAGTAGTGTTTGCAATAGCCTTGTACTCACTTTCAGTGGAGGAGCGAGCAATGGTAGGTTGCTTTTTAACCATCCAAGAAATTAAAGAATTTCCCAGATAAATAGCAAACTCATTTGTTGAACGTCTATCATCAGGGCAGCCACCCCAATCACTGTCTGAGAAGCATTGTAACTGTGGAGTTGATTGCTTAGAAAAGAAAAGAGAATAGTGCAAGGTATGTTTCAAGTACCAAAGCAATCTTTTAACTGCCTGCCAATGTGCAGTTGTAGGATGATGCATGAATTGGCATAATTTGTTGACTGCAAAAGAGATGTCGAGTCTAATGAAGGTAGCTTACTGGAGAGCACCAATAACCTAGCGATATTGAGTACCATCTGACAAAGGAGTACCAGAATATTCTTTAGATAGTGGTGGGGATGTAGCCATCAGTGTGGAACATCTATTATCATATAAAAGATCATTACGGTCCAACAAATCATGAAGATATTTGTATTGAGAGAGAGTGGTGCCAGTAGCAACCTTAATGCCCAAAAAATATGATAATGGCCCAACATCCCTCATAGGGAATTCAGACTTTAATTTTGTAAGAAAAGAATCAAGTAGAGTGGAAGAGCTACCTGTCAAAATTATGTCATCCACATAAATCAATACAAAAAGTGAAGAGGTACCATGGTGGAGAATGAACAAAGATGTGTCGGCCTTTGATGATTTAAAACCAAATTGTAGAAGAAAAGAACTCAATCTGTTAAACCACTCACGTGGAGCCTGCTTAAGATCATAAAGGGAGCGATGGAGAAGGCAAACGTGATCCAGATGGTCCTTGTCAAAAAAGCCTTTGGGTTATTCCATATACACAATATTATGAAGCTTGCCATGGTGAAAGGCATTGGAGATGTCTAGTTGCTTCATAGACCAGTTAGACATTATTGCAAGAGCAATGATGGTTCGGATTATTGTTGCCTTCACCACAGGGCTGAAGGTTTCAGTATAGTCAACCCCAGATTGTTGATCAAATCCCTTTGCTACAAGGCGGGCTTTAAAATGAGAAATTGTACCATCTTGATTTTGCTTCACTCGATATACCCATTTATTTCTTACAACATTGACATGAGAGGGATGAGGTATAAGGCTCCAAGTTTTATTGTTTAAAAGAACTTGGTATTCAGACATCGTTGGATTTCTCCATTCATTATGTTTCATAGCTTGAGTAAAGGTGGTGGGTTCAAGAGGTGGTGGTGTTTTGTGAGGTAGTGGTAGAAATATGAGCTCATTTTTGCATGGTGGTAGGCCGAAGTTCCATTGGGTGAGTGCGGATTAGGGAGATAGTATGGGAAGAGATGTCTCGGGTGGGTTGAATTTGATGTGGGTGGTTGTTAGGATAAGAGGTAAGGTCAATTATTAGGTTGAGGCCAGTTGATTTGGATGGGTGACGAGATAGGGATAAAGTTGAAGTTAGATTAGATATGGAATAGTTGTGAGAAGGAGATAAAGGTGAAGTGGGATTAAATGGGGAATAGGTACGGGTAGGATATAATTAAGATGAATGAGGACTTTGGTTAAGTGGGGAAAGTGGGACCCTTTCGGGTGAGGTAGAGTTTGGGTAGGATAAGGTTGTGGGGCTGGAAAGAGAATTATTAGATATAAAAGAAGAAGAATTAAAAGATAAAGGCACAGTACCTGAGAGACGTGAAGTAGAGTGATCCATAACATGCATGTGGAGCCAAGGTGTTAAATCAGGTGTGGTAGGGTGTATGGTAGTGTTGGGTAGAGTTTTGAAAGGCAAATGGTTTTCATAAAATTGAACGTGTCTTGCAAGGTACATTTTGTCAGTGGAGGGATCAAGACACCTATGACCAAAGTGACAAGTGGTTGGCCCTAAATAAACATATGTTTTTGTTCGAAAATTAAACTTGTGTTTATTATATGGTCTTAAGAGAGGAAAAATAGCAGAAACAAAAATTTTGAAAGAATAAAATTTTGGTTGCCTACCATGTAAAGAAAAATAAGGAGATTGTCCATGAAGAACATTAGTAGGCATATTATTAATTAAATTAATTGCAGTGTCAAAAGAGTAGGGCCAATATTTAAAAGGGACGGAACTATGAGCAAGCAAAGTAAGATCTGTGTCTACTAAATGGTGAATTTTACATTCGAATGTGCCATTTTGCTCATGAGTATATAGGCAAGCAATCCGATGTATAATGCCATTAGACTGAAAATATTTATTTAGTTTTTGATACTCACCACCCCAATTAGAATGAAAAGCTTTAATTGTGGTGGAAAATTGATTTTCAACAAGAGCTTTGAAATTAAGAAAAATTTGATAAATATCACTTTTATTCTTCAAAAAATACACCCAAGTATAACGAGTGTAATCATCAATAAAAATAACAAAATAGCAAAAACCTAAATTAGACAAAATAGGGGAAGGACCCCAAACATCCGAATGAATAATATCGAATGGTTTTTGACTTTTATGCTCAACAAGAGCAAGGGGAATTTTTTCTAATTTTCCTAACAAACAAGAAGAACATTTTGCTAAATTATTTCTAGGAGAATATGGTAATGCATTATCTTTAAGAATTTTGAAGAGAGTACGATGCTGAGGATGACCAAGGCGAGAGTACCAAACGTCAATTGGAACGGATTCAGTGAGAAAAGCTTACGGATTTAGGATGGTAGGCATCATGTACAAGCCATTTTTATTCACGCCTCGCAGGAGTTGGGTCTTTGTCTTCTGATCCTTGATAGAGAAAAAGAAGGCCAAAATTCAAAGAAACAAGAATAATCAGTGCAAAATTTGGAAACAGAAAGTAAAGGTTTGGAAATAGAAGGAACATGTAAAACATTGTGCAGTGCTAAGGAATGAGAAGAAGTAGGAATGTAAGAGGTACAAACAGAAGAAATTTACAAACCTTGACCATTACCCACAATCAATTGATCATTGCCAGTATAAGGTTGAGGAAGATGGAGGTTGGTGATTTCTGGAGTAAGATGAATATATGCACCTGAATCGGCTACCCATGATATGCCTGTAGAATGAGGGCGAGAATGACCATAAAACGGTGAATTGGAGTGAGCAAAGTTTGCTTGCATTGGTGAAGATCATGGATAAGCAAGAGAAGTATAACGACGACATCTGTCTGCAGTGTGGTTATTTAAACCACAAATTTGGCAAGTTCGGTTATTTTACCATAGATGCCGAAGGGGTTGCCATGAAGAACGGCTAGGTGCAAAAGGTAGAGATGGGTTTGGTAACAATGGAGGCATGGAAGAACGAGGAGAATATTGCATTTGAGGATGAAATGCAATATTAGCAAGAGGTGGTTTATGGGCACTTTTTAAGAGGATATCATAAGCAAGAAGATGGCTATGGAGTTCTTGAAAGGTAACGGGTTCAGGTCTGAGATTAAGGGCGATGATGATACTATGATATTCAGCCCCAATGTTACGATAGATAATCGCATTAAATTTAGCATGAGTCAGAGTGCGTCCAGCTGCAGATAATTCGTTAGAGAGAGACTTTGCTCGTCGAAGATATTAGGAAATAGACATGTCATTTTTCTTCAATTCTTATAATTTAATATTCAACTGTAATTGTTTGTTTTGACAGATTGAGCCAAAAGAGTTGGCAAGGGCTGTCTAAGCAGCTTGGGAAGATGTAATTCTAATTATATATAGGAAAACTTCCTCAGTGAGGGAGGAAAGGATCCATGAAAGCAACATTTGATCATGCTCAAACCAAGTTTCATATGCAGGATTTGGAATTTCAACAGGAGGGGTAGCTGTGTTAAGAATGGTTTGTAGGGGAGGAGGTCGGGAACCATCAACAAATCCCATTAGTTTTTGGTAGTTCAATAGAGGAAGAAATTGAGCTTTCCATGCCAAATAATTTTTGCTATTTAATTTAATTGAAAAAGTGTGAGTTGTGGTAGAAGGAGATGGGAGTGGATTGGAGGTAGTAGGAACGAGTTGGGTATTTTGAGCCATGGGTCTCTGATACCATGTAAAAATATATACTGAATAGTATTTGATTATGTTGTGAAAATATGTGTACAGGTACAAATATATAGAAATAGCCGAACCCAAGCAGTGGAAGAGAAATACAATAGTACATGTGATAATGATTGAATAACTAACAAAGATACATGCTTATCACACATCATATACTATCTCCTTATCACACCTCTAACTTTCACGGAAGACTCATCCTGAGTGGTATCATAGCATAGGAGAAGTAAACTTTCAAACTTTTTATAATTTCTTGACTAAATTGAAAAGATAAGGAGATTGAGGGATTAAAATGGTTTTTAAGAGAAATTCAGAAGACTACAAATCTTTAACAATACCCTTTTTGAAACAAAATCAATGTTAGGTGACCAAAAAGAAACAAAGTAAAGTTAGGTGACCACCATTGCAATTAACCCCTAAAAATTGATGACTAGGCATGGGTGACATGGCAAATATTCCCTGAATATTCTCTTGTCAACTGCCACATCATCATCATTGCACCAGATCACTAGAAGATGATACTTAAATTAAAGTTGGGTACTTGAAAAGAAATAAATTAAACATTAGTATCCAAAATGAAATAAGTGCAAAGTTGGGTACCCACCAGTACATTTAACCCAAACTATGATTATTGGGCTGTCAAAATGAGACTCTTTTTTAAAGTAAATGATTTATGGGAGATTGTAGAAAATGGCTTTGAGCCAAGAAAAAAAGAAGAGCAATACACAAAAGCTCAATTAAGGGTGCTAAAAGAGAATGAGATCAAGGATGCCAAAGCATTGGCTCACATCCATAATGCTCTTGTTGACTCCATTTCACCAAGAATTATTAGAGTCTCAACAATAGAAGAAGGATGGGCCATACTCCAGGAAGAGTTTTAAGGAACTGCACAAGTGAGACTTATGAAACTCAATAATTTGAGAAGAGAATTTGAGAATCTCAAAATGAAGGATGGTGAGAGTGTGAAAAATTACTCTTCCAAAGTCATGGAAGTAGTAAATCAAATGAAAATTTATGGTGATACTATTCTTGATCAAAGAATAGTTCAGAAAGAGCTTGTTAGCTTAACAAAAGATTTTGACACAATTGTCTCAATCATCGAAGAGTCCAGAGATTTGAGCAGCCTCAGTGTTACTGAGTTGTTAAATCTGTTAAAGCAAAAAGGCGGCAAAGGCAAAGATAAATATTTTGAGAAAGAAAGAAAGAATGTGCAAGCATATAATGGCTCTATGGGAAATGCTTCCCATAAAGGAAAATTTCCTCTATGTGGCACTTGTGGTAAAACTAATCATCCAGAAAAGGATTGTTGGTTTAAAGGCAAGCCCCAATGCAGATTTTGTAAGAAGTTTGGCCATATCGAGAAAGATTGTAGAATAAAATTTGGCCAACATAATAATCAAGAAAAACATGTGAATTTCACAGAAAGTAATGATGAAGATAACTTATTCTATGCTTGTCAAGATGCAAGCTCTAGCAAAGGCAATAAGAGGTGGCTTATTGACAGTGGTTGCACAAGTCATATGACCTGTAATCGAGAAATCTTTATTAATCTTGACACTTCTGTGAAGATTGCTGTTTGAATGGGAAATGAAGCAGTAGTGGAATCCCAAGGCAAAGGGACTGTAGAAATCGACAGCAAAAAAGGTGTTAAACTTATAAAAGATGTCCTTTTAGTCCTTGAGCTCAATGAAAATTTGTTGAGTGTCCCTCAAATGATCAAGCACAGATATTCTGTCAATTTTAAGGGTGATCATTTTGCACCATATTTGATCCAAAAAAGAGAGAGTTTGCTTGTTTCAAAAAGCAAAATAAAAGCTCTATGAAATGGAATGACCTTAATAAAGAGGTTAACAAAGCCTAAAGTGATGAGACATTATTATGGCACAAGAGATATGGGCACTACAACATAGGTGCTCTCAAACTTATCCACCAAAGAGATATCATTCGAGATCTTCCTTCAATTCATGATGTTGATAGTTTGTGTGAAGCCTGCAAACTTGGTAAGCAACACAGGAAGCCTTTTCCAATAGAAAGTATGTGGAGAGCAAAGGAGAAACTTGAACTTATGCACACCAACATTTGTGGACCCGAGAGGACTTTGTCCCTCAGTGAGAACATATATTTCATATTGTTCATTAATGATTTCACCCGAATGACATGGGTGTATTTCATGAAAGATAGATTGAATGTATTCCATATATTTAAAAAATTCAAAGCTCTTGTGGAGACACAAAGTGGCTACAAGCTGAAGAGAATTCGCTCTAATAGGGGAAAAGTATATTTCCTCTGAATTTGACAAGTTTTTTGATGATGTAGGTGTTGAACATCAACTCACAGTTGGGTATATGCCTTAGCAGAATTGAATTTCTGAAAGAAAGAACAGAACCATTATGGAAATGGCAAGATGCATGCTTGCAGAGAAGAAAACACCTAAGAAATTCTGAGCAAAAATTGTGTACACTGCTGTATACTTGTTAAACAGGCTTCCCACCAAGGCTGTGCAGCAGAAACCCCATTTGAAGCTTGGAGTGGGGTTAAACCAATAGCTAAACATCTTAGGGTATTTGGCTCAATTTGCTATGTACATGTCCTGTCTCAAAAGAGAGGCAAGCTTGATGATAAATCATAGAAAGGAATTTTTCTTGGCTATAGAATCTTCAATCTCAACACTGAAGACATTGTAATCAGTTGAGATATGGAATTTGATGATAATGCAACATGGAATTGTGATGAATAGAGGCTTGAAAGAAGTATCATTCCAATTCCTCAATCTAAAAAGCATCCGGAAGGTATTCAAGGTGATTATGAAGATGGTCATGATGGGTTTTCTCAAACCACACCATTAAATTTTTTAGATAAGGTTCATATACAATCGTCCGATGAGATTGCTATAGGTCGAAGAGGTAAACAAGTCTTGACTGACATCTATCAAGATTATCTAATCATCCATCTAGGTCAAGAGTTGTGCGAATCTTGTCATTTTGTAATTCAGGAGCCAAATAGCTATACTGAAGTTTCTAATAATAAGGAGTGGCAAGCAGCCATATTGAATGAAATCAATATGATTGAGAAAAATCACATATGGGAGTTGGTTGATAGACCAGAGAACAGAAAAGTGATTAGTGTAAAATGGGTCTTTAAAACAAGCTGAATCTAGATGGGTTGATTAATAAACATAAGGCGAGATTAGTTGTCAAAGGATATTCTCAACAAGCTGGAATCAATTATAGAGATACCTTTGCTCCGATTGCAAGACTTGATACGGTTAGAACTTTAATCGCATTGGCGGCTTAAAATAGTTGGAAGATTTACCAACTTGATGTAAAGTTTGCATTCCCCAATGGCGACCTCGAGGAGGAGATATATGTAGAGCAACCAGAAGGGTTTGTTATGAAAGGAAGAGAATATCAAGTTTATTGACTTAAAAAGGCCTTGTACGGGTTGAAACAAACTCCCAAAGCTTGGTACATCAAAATTGACTCTCATTTCTATGACCAAGGCTTTAGGAGGAGCAAGAATGAGCAGACAGTTTACATCAAAAGGCATGGCAAGTCAGACATTCTACTTGTTTCACTTTATGTTGATGATTTACTTGTAACTGGTAACAACCCAGAAATGATCATG
>CATIWK010029727.1:0-14959 GCA_949634005.1 Mallotus japonicus | reverse complement strand
TTTTAAGCTTGGAAATGTCTTTTATTTGTACCTAACTTATACACACTTGAAATACACACATTAGTAACTCAAATAGAGTTTGTCAAAATCAAAATAAGGTTGATTAGGCCTTGATCATACAAATGACCAATAACATATTTTGTTAAGACTGATACCAGCCTGCCAGGAAAGGTTATATTTTATAGGTTCTACATGTACCTGTACGCACTTAAATAGGATCTTATTGAAGGTTGTAGGAAAGTAATTGGCCTAGATGGCTACTTCTTAAATGAGGCCTACGGGGGGAACTTTTGGCTGCTATTATAAAGATCGCAATGGGCAAATGTATCTGGTTGCTTGGGCTATATTTCAAGTTGAATGTAAGGATACTTAGAGTTGGTTCCTAAGGGTACTAAGAGATTATCTATAAATGGGAATTCAAGAAGGTTTTGTGATTATGACAGATATGCAGAAGGTCAGTTACTTTTCTTATTTTTGACTTATATAGGATAAAAACATATTTGGTTTGCTTTAAAATGCAAATTCATCTCTCGTATATATGTAATTCTAATTTCTTGTTTAATTTTAGAAATCATACCCAATTAAATATGTTTTCCACCAAAATTTAAGTGAAATTATGAATGCTATACAATACAGGATCCTTCTAAATTAAATGGAGTCCTTTTGATTTTATTGATATAAAGGATAAGTGTTCTATAGAATCATTGTGTCGTTTTGTATAGACAAACTATTTCCTATTGTGGTTCTTATGCTTGCTTTGCTATGAACGTGTTTGAATTCGAATATTGATTTTCCTCTTTGAAATTTATAGCCAAAGATCAGGAAAGATATTCTACTGGAGTATGTCAAAAATGTGCAGCCAGAGTTTATGGAGCTTTTTGTAATACAGGCACCACAATAGGTTTTGAAAATTTTACATCGCTTGACACCATTTGATTTGCTAGCATAAATCACTCTCTATGCATCACTGCAACTTTTAGGAAGGAGGCTCTGTTTCTTTGCTTTAGCGTTTTTGGATATGTTCAGGTAGTTGATGCAATGCGACAAACAATGAAAAACATGATTGGGACACTACCGCCATAATTTTTTGCTATAACTTTTACCACTGTAAGTTATTGAATTTCTGTGGCCTTGTTGTTTTGGAGAGACAATAATATTTCTTTGTTTTTAACAAGAATCAGCTTGACTATTTGTTTTAGGTAGCTGAAAATATTACGCAGCTAATGTACAGTGTTATGATGATTGGCTACATGTTTAAGAATGCACAATATCATTTGGAATTGCAACAGTGAGTTCTAATGCATCATGAAGAAAATTTTCATCAACAATCTTGGCTAGCTACGCTGCCATGCACCCTATTTCTATATAAACCAGAAGCAAAGGAAACTACTTCCAAGGATTGTGTTCTTGTACAGGCAATCCTAATAAATTCATTAGAGATAAGCTTATGACAATTCATGCACCAAAAATGCCAAATATCTAAAGCTCACTAGACTTTAATTAATTCAATTCGATTTAAATATGACCATAAGAGCAATAAAAGTATAATACTGTATATACCACAACTTGAACTCAAGAGCAATTATTAATTTTTTATTTATTTCAGTTTGTAGCTACTCTATTTTATTTCACTTTGTAGCATCTCTAAACACAAACATGAAAAAAAATGCTCTAAAAACATAAATTTGCTGCAGAAAAATCCATCACTAGTGCTACAAAACAGAATTCCTTAAGACTTATAAGAACTATGCTCTTCTACTAGATACCAATGCCGATTGTAAATCCAAAGTGAATCAGTTGCAACAGGTTCATCATCTTAGTTATGATGCCAAATATAAAAAGCATGAGTCCGGTTCTTAATCTCAAGAATTGCATGTCCAAAGCTAGCCTCTCAGTAGGCAAAGTAATCCGGTTGTGGTTGAGTGAAACTACAAATTTTTTTAAAAAGGATCAAAAGTCATAAAAAAAAGTGGATAAAAACAAAGATAAGTGAAACAACAAGAACGTACTTGATTAGTTGCGGGTTGCCATAAAAAGTGTCTCCGATGCTAAACAACACCTGTAGCATAAGGAATGGAAACATCTCCCAAGTATCGCTATTGAGGGCGCAAAGAAGATATTACTACATAGTGCTGATAGGCAAAAGCACAATACTCAACTGTTTGATCCTATGCAGTTCATTCTGGTTGAGGAAGTAGATCACCCACAGGTTCAACAGATTCCCAACTGTAAATTATAATTTAATCAAGTAAAACATAAAAATACCTTAGATCTTATTCACCCTCAGGTAAATTTTCAATATACATTGTGCACATAAAGACAACCAAATAAAATAATATACCACATGGTGGCGCACTTTGATAATGTCAAAACACAACAAATTTGACTTGGATTAGGAGCTAGAGGTTACAACATTTTTGATAAAAAAAATAAAATCAATAACAATCAGCCACAATTTTCCAAATAAAAATTTCACGTCACAAAAAAAATGGCCAAGAATGATTAAAATTTGTGTTGCAGCATCTCAAAACGGATTTATCACTGAAAAATACTTCAGTATGCACCTAAAAATATATGAGTCTATTATACATGCTTAACATAATGAAAAGCATTATCTGACTGAATAGAACAATGAAAAATAAGTGGTTGAAGATTTTAGTAAGGGAAATTTCCAGCTAGGAAGCAAATAACATCAGCATAAACTTCTCAAGTTTAATTTGCATGCAAAAATCTAGAAAAAAAAAAGCTATGCAAAAACAAATGGTATGAAAAATCGTAAAGCATCTACTGGTACTAAGCTAAACCAACTTGAACTACATATTGATTGCTTGCAATGAAACGTTTTTAAAGGAACAAAGTAATATAATCACTTATTAACATAATCACCCCATCATCATTAAAGGAAACTATCAAAAAATTCCATCAAAAGGAAGAAAGTAAATTCAAATACTATTCAACAAAACTAACAATCAATAGCAAAAGACACTATTTTTTTAACAATTAAAAGAAAACCTAGCTCATAAAATTCAATAGTAAATACCTTAGAGTAAGGCACAATGTGGTCATAACCATGACGCAAGCAACCGGGACAGCCAACAAGCTTTCTAAACACCATGTTACCTAGTGGGTCATGTCGTCACTAGTCTGGGTCTCAACCTTTCACCTTCTCAGCTTTATCCCAACATTGCTGCTTAATAGTGTAAGGAAAATTCCTGGGTTGAATGCTTGAATTGGTGTAATCTTCAGAGATTTGGATGTCCTCAAAGAGCGTAAAAGTATCTTCTTCTATCATGAGCTGGCGATCTAGGAGAGTGGATGAAGATGTATGCACACTGGGGAGACTTAAGTGGAGAAGAGTCGAGTGCAGAGGGGAAGCTGGTGGTGGTGGTCGTTTGAGGTAGTCTGGACTACGAAGATAGGCGATTCGCCTTCTGGGCTTGTCTTTGTGGTCGAATTCATCTGTTCTCCTTCTGTTGTACTCTATCTAATATCTGGTTTTGCAAATTGAAAGAAATCAATAAGAGGGGAAAATTTTTTTTTGGGAAAAATCTGATATCAGAGGATGTAGAAGTTGAAGAAGAAGAAGAAAGGAGGGGAACTTGTCAAATGTTACCGTGTGAAATGAACTTGTCAAATGAGAGATTCAAGCTTTAGTTTGTGACATTAAAGCCATGGCTGACTTAGAAATTCAACAATATTTTCATTTTGTGGAGAGAGAAACGAACTAAGTAGTGGATTAGGTTATTAGAAATGCTTGTATTATTAGAAATCTCCCTTTTTCAAACCCGCCTAATGACTTGATTAAACTCTTGTAATCTGTGTTGTTTTTGGGATGATATATTTTCAGTTTAACATTCAACAAAGAAATGAGAAAATTCCCAAATTCAAAGCGATAAGAACGCCAAAAAAAAAAAAGGTTTTAGGTTACCGGTTAATTGGATAAAGGGAAATAAAAATGTAACCTGTTAAACCTATAAATGTAGGTTACTTTTTTATGATATGGTGTCATCATGACACCATATAATGACCCATTAACACGGTCTTTACTACATGTGGAGATGATTCCATTTTCTTCTCCTACAGCCAACAATAGATTGTCTTGATCGCTGCCATCACCTGAATTTGTACATCAAAGATTGTTTTCTTCATCATTTGCAAATCCAAATTCATTTTAATTTGTTTGGACATAGTTAACTGTGTATAGTCAAATAAAGTTAAAAAAAAAAGCTGATGCAAATTAAACCCACGTGAATTATGTATGCCAACGTTAGCGTGAGTATGAGCAACGCAACGCGCTAACATAAGGGTTAAAGAGGGGTAAAAAGGTTAAAAATAAAAATTTAAATAGGTGATAGAAAAGAATAAAAGTTGAGAAGTTAAATAGAGTAATCGTGTAAAGTTAAGGGGTAAAATGATGAATTCGGCCTAATTAAATTATGGCCAATTGATATAAAAAAGCCAAACGTTTTCGACCTCTTGCAATTTTTATCCAAAATTATAAACCTTTGCAAAAATGTCCCAATTTCATATTATTCTTTACAATTTTAACACAATTTGTTTTGTGGTCAAAATTGAACTCCTAATTGCTGATGTGGACAAGCTGATGTCAATACACTCACTAAACTTGTGGACCTACCACCACATTAGCAAACCATGGTAAGCTATAAACAAAAAACGCAGCCTTTTTACAAAATTAAACATTAATTAACGCACATAAATCCTAATGAGGTTGTTGCCTATGGGGCTACTGTTCAGGCTGCAATCTTAAGTGGTGAGGGCAATGAGAAGGTATAATAATTGTTGCTCTTGGATGTTACCCCTCTGTCTCTCGGGTTGGAAACTGCAGGAGGTTTTATGACTATTTTGATACCAAGGAACACCACAATTCCCACCAAGGATCAGATGTTCTCCACCTACTCCGACAACTAACCTGGTGTCTTGATCCAGGTTTATGAGGGTGAGAGGACAAGAACTAGGGACAACAACTTGCTTGGAAAATTTGAGTTGTCTGGTATTCCATCTGCTCCAAGGGCTGTTCCTCAAATCACAGTTTGTTTTTATATTGATGCTAATGGTATCTTAAATGTTTCTGCTGAGGAAAAGACCACTGGACAGAAGAACAAGATTACCATCACTAATGATAAGGAAGGCTATCCAAGGAAGAGATAGAGAAGATGGTGCAGGAGGCTGAAAAGTACAAGGCTGAAGATGAGGAACATAAAAAGAAGATTGATGCAAAGAATGCCTTGGAAAATTATGCCTACAACATGAGGAACACCATGAAAGATGAGAAGATCAGCTCCAAACTTTCCCTAGATAACAAGAAGATTGAGAATGCAATTGAACAGGTTATCCAGTGGTTAGATGCCAATCAGCTTGTTGAGGCTGATGAGTTCGAGGACAATATGAAGGAGCTAGAGAGCATTTTGCAACCGTATCATTGCTAAGATACACCAGGGTTTGCTGATGTGGCGGTGGGGTCCCGGTGGTTAGATGCCAATCAGCTTGCTGAGGCTGATGAGTTCGAGGTCAATGTGAAGGAGCTAGAGACCATTTGCAACCGTATCATTGCTAAGATGCACCAGGGTTTGTTGATGTGGCGATGGGGTCCACAAGTTTAGCGAGTGTACTAACACTTGCTTGTCCACGTCAGTAATTAGGAGTTCAATTTTGACCAAAAAGCAAATTCTGTTAAAATTGCAAAGAATAATATGAAACTGTGACATTTTTGCAAAGGTTTATAATTTTGTATAAAATTGCAATAGGTAAAAAACGTTTGGCTTTTTTATACCAATTGGCCTTAAATTATCTTTGACTAGAGACCTAAGTTTAGGTTGGGCATCTATATGCAAATGGAATCGACTAAGCTCTGTATCCAAAAATACATCATCTTTCTTTGGATAGAGCATGTCTAAACAACCCTTTGCTCAAAACTTGTAGATAAGTTGCTAAATGGCCTCAATTTCAGGTCCACTGGAGCAGCCGAAATTTGACAAACTCATTTCATGCCGTTCTTCATGTATGATCCCCAAATGTGTCATCAACACCAACCCAATAAGAGATATGGTTGGTGCCATTGCCCTGATTTAGCGACATAACATAACCAACTCCAGCTGCCAAGATCACTGAAGGAAGGCTTCTATATTAACTGGGAAAAGAAAGCTGAAAATCAGAGCGGCTCCTAAATCAACCCAGGTAACAAAAATGAAAATAAAAACTGTCCATAGAACAGTAGCCTAGTACAGTGTAAAAACTCTTACATTGATTTGGCATCCTCATTTACATTAAGTTAATGGAACCAAGTTGACAAAAAAAAAAAAAAAAAAACAAAAAACAAAACAAAAAAACCTGCATTATAATGCTCCAATTTTCCCTCCATAGCCATAGTAGTTTAAAAGTCCTTCATTCTGCCTCCAATTCTCTTTCACTTTTACTTCAATCTGTTTGAACAGGGAAAACCAGTCAGGTAAAATATCCTCTTCAACACTGAAACAAATGACCACCATGCTCAACAGAGTAAAAAACTAGACTAAAAATGAATATGTAGGATATGGCAAGGTAGTAGATCATATCAAAATGATTACAATCAAACCGTTAATAATAATTTTGCACCTCAATATAAACTTTCTTCTGCAAGAATTCTTCGATGTCAAGCCGAGCAGCTGTTGCAAGTAATTTCAGGGCTCTTCCTTCCTGTAGAGATCAAGGGCACATGAATTGAGTACACCCAGCAAAAGGCTGACTGCAAGCTTATGTGCATGCAGAGACATGCAAACTGAAAATTCTTACCCTAGGTTTAACAGTACATTGACTTTTTAACAATTTCCACTACTAACAGTATTACCATTTCCAATATTTAGAAATTCCAACATGTTGCAGAATTCATTCCTTTAGTAGAAGAACATACTTACTTTTCCAATGATGATGATCTTTTGAGAGTTTTTCTCAACAACAATCTCCACTTGTATAAAATCTTTTGCAGCAGGCCTACTTTTGTAACTCACCACGTTGACCTAAATCATGCAGGAAACCCTGTTCCTTATTTAGACATTAACTAAATAGTGTGTTCTGTTATGACAACTCAAAATAAAAGCCAATATTAACAGGCTTCACCTGACATGCATAAGGCACTTCATTACGAAATTGCAAAAAGATCTTCTCTCTGATAATTTCTGCCACAAAAAATCTTTCTGGGTGTTCACTGACAATGCCCTGAAAGCTCATACACAACAACACTGTTAAAAGTTACTTCTACAAGCAAAACAGGCTCTTAAATACATATATATATATATATGTAATTAAATGGGCTAATTGTTGTTGAACCATACCATGGGTACATTCCTCTAATAAGATGCAAACTTCTAACATTCAACTTTGATCACAGAAAGAATCCCACAAAAATTTCCTTCACTACAATCCTAGTGCACATTTCCTGTTAATTATTCAGTCAAGCTGGTCAAACCTTTTCTTTTTCTTTTTATGCATTACAGAGTCAAATTATGCGAGAAAGTTATTGTTCCCAGGGCCAAAATGTCGTAAGCTACATCTTGATTAACAATACACCACAAAGAATATTTGAAAAAGAAATATAAGCCTTTGGCATGATTGTGCTCATGCCATAATGCGTCAATCCACTGGTGCCAACTAATAGTCCAAACTATTCAAGCCCAAATTAGCTTGCAATGACCAGTTTAATATAAAAAGTGCATGGACAAAGCATAAGCATACAGATATTTTTAATTCACAGCAGCAAACAAAAGAAATAATTTATGGATTTCTCTAGCAGAACTATGAATTGAATTTTTAGGAATTTTGATGTTTGCATTTTTCATATTTATAAAAAATGCAAGGTGTATTAAGGCGCAAAGGAGTCCTGAAGCCTAGGCAAAAGGTGCAAGGCACAATTGAGCTACTGAGAGATGTGAGGCTCAAAAGAGACGAAAATAATATAAAAATTTGTTTTGATTTGGCATGCATGAGATCTTCATAAGATCACTTGCATATCCAGATCAAATGACGGAGATTTATAGATAAAGAAACAGTTAAATAAAAAGGGAAAAAATAAAGGAGGGGCACCTAAGGATGCATGCCTCGTTAACGTCACCCGCCTTTGGTGCTTGAATTGCTAGATCTTGAGCCTCAGTCATGCTTTTAGCAACTATGGTATTTTCGGTTAGCTGTGTTGTTCATAATGAAAGAAAGGTAATGATAATGTTCAAAATTTTATTCTAAATTCGAGATATGTTTATTTTATTCATCTTAAACAAATTAATCATGACAATATTAAATGTGCATGTGTGTGTGAATTTTAAGTAGGTTTATCTGTTGAAATGGCCTATAACCAAAACCAGTAAAACATGCATAAAACACGGGTCCCTCGCGTCTTGCGTGTAACCTCCTTGATCAGTCAGTTGCGTTGGAGGTCAAGACTGTTTCATGTTTAGGCTAGCAGAATTTTTAATGCATTTATAATGAAAATCTATGTTACAGCCCCTTTGTCAATGCCTTCAAAAATCCATCATGAGGCAGTAGAACCAGATCTGTATCAAAAATAAGCTGCTAAAAAACTTAACCAATAAGAGTTGATTGGCATTGCTATGCATCTAGTCCTTCTATCAAGAGGGATTTAGCCAAAGAATAAAACCAAGAAATTCTTAAGATTTCATTGTGAAATATATGATCTTCATACTCATTTTGAATGTAGATGACTCTTGACTTTAGCTCAAATATACCATGAAATAAATATGGTGAAGTTTTCTAGCAGCTTATATTTAATGCATAATATCTGAAATTCAGAGATCTGAATTGCTATAAATAATGTCTCATTGGTGTTAGAAAATTGACATACAATCAGGTGCTAGCTGAAGAATAATCAATTACTTCATATCTTACCCAGGAAAATCAAACAGAAAAGTCCAAAACACATATGGATTACTCTCTCTCTTGAAGAACTCTTAGTGTAGATAAGCCTGTTAAATGGATGTCAGAAGTACATAAAAAGTGCTTTAAGTATGAAATAAAGAGTATTTTGGCAGTAAGAAGGTGAACGTGGAAACAGTCAGAGATAAGTTGAGGAGTACTTTTAGATATTCTTGTCATGATTAATAAAATCCACAGATGCACTTGTGAAAAGAATATTCAAGACACAGAAGCTAAGAGAATGGAACGCGGACCAAGTCAAGTGTGAAAAATGGTAAAAGTGATATGAAAAGCAATAACATAGACCATGCAAAAATCAATGGTCTAAGTAACAACCAAAACTTGTTGATTAAAGGTTCAGCTATATCGAGCAACAATTCAAAAGCAGAAAACTGGTTTCTATTTTTACTTTCCTCTTTTTAGTTTAACCCCTGATTACTCTCATTAGTAGCCTGCCTGCCCATTAGCTACTCATGGTAAAAATGGAAAATAATAACGACAGAACCTACTACCTAATATAGTGAACATGTGTGTTCCTTTAAAATTAAGAAGATGGTAGGAATGAGACAGGAATGCTATTAGAAAGGTGGTAGGAATGGAAAAGAATGCTCAACCATTACCTTTGGATAATAAGCTGGCCCGACTGGAAGTTTTGACAGTATCCAATCCTTGATATCTTCCACTCCATGTCCATATTTTGCACTCACAGGTATGACCTCATCAACATCTGTGAATTTCTCATACCACTACAAAGAATGTGATTGTTTAGGTCACAACGTTATTGAAAGAGAAATTAAATCTAAGATACAATCTTTGACGAGCACAAATAGCTTCATGAGTTGAACATAAGATTACAAATATCATTTGCATGCACCAAACAACCAAAATAATTGTCCACAACCGTCTTAAGCCAAGTTCACAAGTCTCACATCAGTTTAAAATTCTGGGCCCATGAATTATGCAACGGACTACGAATAAATAGTTGTGTTTTCCACTAAAAAACTGAACAAAGCCACTCACGGCATTTAGGAAAAGCTCTCAGTCCTAGTGTCAAATGGAATATCATAGTAAGCACAAGATTAAAGTTTGTTTCACTGTTCCATCAAGCTCAATGGATGGCATTTTAGTGTTAGGGTATCTCCTCCAGGAAACTGGAGAAGAGAATTATGCATTATGCAACAGCTTGCAGACAATGTGATTAACAATGGTATAAAAGCTAACACAAGTACTAGCGATGAAGTTCTGACCTCAAGTTTCTTCGCAATTTCACCAGGTTTGATTAAGTCTTTCTTATTCAAAACAAGCAATGTAGGTGGCTTATCTTCAAGGCTTCCTACACCTTCTTCCAACACTTCATCAATCTAGAAACAAGAAATTGGATGTAATTGGAAAAATGTGCATTGGGAACAATTCTACAGACAACAAGCCATACCTTTTCAGGCGCTTCACATGCATCAACAATTACTAGAACACAGTCCGCATTAATGGCCGCATTACGGACATTCTTCATCATCATAGAATCCAACTTATGCATTTGCTTCTGAATAACACCAGGTGTATCATAAAGTATCATCTACAAGCACAAGTTTAAGTCAGATGAATGGAGTTAAACAAGTGTAAATGTATTTGAATATCACAGTACATTTGTGCGGATGGGTAGATAGAGTGAGCAAATAGAAAAGCACCACTATTACAGTTTTACTCATAACTGAAATGAAGTTCAGTCATACAAGATAGGTTCTTTGGAAATTAAAATTTCAAATTCTGTTTCCAAGACTGATGTTTTCATGAACCATTCTTCAGCAAGTTCAAACTGATACAAGATATTGAAATCATTCACTGGTTTTCTCACAGCTGCTGGCATCCTGATCAGTCCAGCAGTATTATATCTATTATCAAAGTATGCAATGCATTATAAAAATAGGCTACAAATATTCATATTATAAAAATTGTGCCAAATTTTACACTCAAATTATACTGAAGAAACATCTTACACTTATCCTATTTGCATTTCATAATTAACAAAGAACTTATGTTGGATACAACACCAATTTCATTCTCATAAGGAAAATGTAATACTGTAGCGTAAAATTGCAGGGCTAAAATTAGTTGTAAGTTTCTGACTTCTGAGTACCCATAATGCACTCTGCATGTAACTTAACCAGAACTGGGTTCCTATTGACACTTGACTGTAAGAAACTACCAAAGGCAACAATGGATTGTGTATTCACAACTGAGATTGCCTTTAAAAAGAAAAGAAAATTCACCCTATTAGATGCTATTGTAGAAAAGCAGTTTGAAAATTTTCCCTAGTTGCTTATGGTTCCCTTTTTTTTAATTTATAACTACTAGCAACTAACCAACCACAGCTGGAATATTTTAGTTGCATATGGTTCTTTTTTTTTATGCAGTTCACAGCCGAGAGCTTTTATTTATTTTTTTCTTTCATAAGAGAGCTCTAAAAGGGAACTGCAGTGCTGAGCGCCAACAAATGTTCCATAATTATTGTATGAGACGCAATGTAAACACAACATATCAACTAACAAAGGAAAATAAATAAATCAAACCTGATAGTCAGTTCCAGAACATATACAAAGAATCCGATGTCTGGTGGTCTGAGGTTTATCAGTAACAATTGATAATTTCTGGCCTATCATTTGATTCGAAAGAGTACTCTTTCCAACATTTGGCTTGCCAAGCACAGCCACATACCCTGCATTTTATCAATTCATCATCAAATATTTACCAACACAAAACGAAAAATAATAGAAAGAGATGGCTAACCGCTTCTATGATTAGGGTCAGCAGCGTAGTCAAGTTCTTCCATTTCGTAGTCGTCTAGCAAAGCCATGTTCCTCTCTGGCTTCATACTCAATGATAAAGTGTTTGCCTCTTCTTCATCGAATTCTCCTCTTTCACTAACCAAAATCTGCTGCTGATGCTGCTGCTTCTTGTGCTTATAGTTGCTATCAATGGCTATATTACTGCTGTTAACTTCAAATCGTAATTTTCTTCTTCTTCTAAGTATGCTTGTATTATTGTAGCAATGGCGAAACAGGTAAGACGTGTATATTTTCAACTTGCTTCGAGAAAAACTCGGAGCAAAGTTTAAAGGTAGCTCCATTATAGGAGCTTGCTGCTTCTTCGATGTCCTCGCCGATAATAATAGCTCCGTTACAGTTGCTTGGTGTCATCTTTCAAATATACTCGCCGAAAATTGGCAGTGAATACTGGATAATCTTCACTCCCCCACTACCACTTATACGTTGTCGTTTTGTCTGTGGGGATTTTCTATTATCATTTTGTGGTTGTTGTGCCCGCACCGGGAACCCCTGCTCACCCCGATATTTGTGATAGGATGGGTGGGTTCAAGACTTTAAGCCGGCCCAACCCATTCCCTTCCCGTCCGAAATTTGTGAATTTCCCCAAAATTTTTATTTTTCAATTGAACTTCACGTATAAATTCATTAAACTAAGGGTGCGTTTGTTTCGTAAAAAATAAGGGTGAGAATCGGAATCGATGATTCCGATTTCTAGTGTCTGGCTGGCTAAAATTAGTATAGAAATGAGAATGTGATTCCCCATCAATGAGAATTACCATTCACCTCTTGTTCCTAATGACTGAATTTTGATTCCTTGGGAATCAAATCAAATCAATTATAAATTGGTCAAAAATTTAAATATTAATATTTATTTTTAAAAATTTATAAATAAAATATATAAATTAATAAAAATATGCATTAAATGTTTGAATAAAAAATATTTATCAAAAGTAAATAATTTTTATAATTTTTTTTAAAAATTATAATAATATTTTTATAAATAAATATTTTATAAAACATAATTATGATATTATTTTTTAATATATAAAAAAATTATAATGTTAATTTTTTTATATATAAAAATAATTACAAAAATATTTTTTCATAAAAAAAAATTTTAATTGTTAAATGATATTTGATTCTCATTCTCATTATCATTTCTTAGTGAAACCAAACACCTTCTTCAAATTTTCATTCTCTTTCTCATTCCGATTCAGATTCCGGAGTACGAACCAAACGCCTCCTAAGGGTGTGTTTGTTTAGTAAAAAAAAGGGGTGGGAATCGGAATCGAAATGGACGATTCCGATTCCTAGTATTTGGTTAGCTAAAATCAACATGGGAATGGGAATGTGATTCCCCCATCAATGGAATCATCATTCCTCTCTTATTTTTAGGGAATGACTTTTGATTCAAGTCAAATCAATTATAAATTGGTCAAATGTTTAAATATTAACATTGATTTTATAAAATATATAAATAAAACATATAAATTAATAAAAAATATGCGTTAAATATTTAAATAAAATAATTTATTAAAGGTAAATAATTTTTATAATTTAAAAAAAAATATAATTTTATAAATAAATATTTTACAATACATAATTATAATATTAATTTTTAATATATAAAAATAATTATAATGTTAATTTTTTATATATAAAAAATAATTACAAAAATATTTTGTCATAAAAGAAATTTTAGTTGTTAAATGATATTTGATCCTCATTCCCATTACCATTCCCTAATGAAACCAAACACTTTCTTTAAAAATTTCCCTTTCCCATTCCTTCCCATTCCGATTCTGATTCCGGAGTACGAACCAAACGCCTCCTAAAAACAATTAGTTGATATTGTTTTTGTCTATCCATAAGTTGGGTTCATTGACCTTTACATGCAAGTTCATTAACCTTTCACCTGCAAGTTCATTGACCTTCAACTGCATATTTTTTTGGCCTTTTTAAACCTGCAAGTTCAATGATCTTCACCTGCATATTCATTGATCTTCGTCTGCATGTTCATTGACCTTCACCTGCATATTGCAATATTAGGTATAGTAGAGTTGTAATTACAAAGATGATTAAAAGTAAGTTTGGAATGAATTAAAGTCCAAACTAATTCTAAGTTGAGTTTGTGTGTAAAAAGCCTAACTCTTTAAGCAAAAATTGAAAGAAGCTTGTGATTTATTGTTAGGAATTGATCGGGACTGAAAAAAAAATGTCCGTTAAAGCAGTGAGGGGAAAGAACAAAGGCTGCACTTAACTGTGAGTGAACTCCACCGTTTCTATGGTTATTTTTGAACTCTTTATCACTTACTAAGAATTCAAATTTTTGGTGTTGTTTTTCCTTGCAAAATCTCAGTGTTTGTGAACAATTCTCTTGCTGAAATTTTGTGTTACTAGTGCTATTTTCCTTTATGAGAATTGGATTGTTGGTGAACCATTTCTATAGCTAGAATTCAGTACCTTGGAAGTTGCCTTTCTTTGCTGTTTTCGATTTCTAAACAACCCTGAAAATGGTTATTTTCTTGTGTTAATTCTGTTGGAACTTGGTTGTATAGTTTTCCTCCCGAGTTAAGTTCAAATAATCTTCTTGAATCACCACGAACTTCATGATTTGGTTGTCAATTAATTTGTTGTCATATATGTTGAGTTGCTGTAGAATTTTATGAGTTAGAAGTGCAGAAATGCTGTTTGAATAATTTAATTAAAATGCCTTAAAAAAGAAAAAAAAAAAGGGGAAGAGAATGTGCCCTTGCAACCTAAAAATTTATTTAACTTGCTCTTACTAAACTAAGGATAGCTTATAAAAGAAAATATATGTATAAAGCAAAACCACATAGGTTATGTCTAGTTGATTTCGATAGTACCCTTCTCAAGTCCTACCTAACTTATGTTAATATTTGATAGCCTTATTCTTACTATCATTGCCTTACAAATATTTCTATGAATTTCACTTAGAGCAGCCGAATAATTAGAAGTCATGGAATTGGATTTTGCAATGTCTTGATGATAATCAAATGAGTCCTTAATTGCCAATAGTTATGCTGAATAGTGGATGCGAGATGGAGTTGGTCTCGGTTACATAGTGGCCAACGTGCATTGGATTTTAAAAACTGATGAAAGTCATTGATAATAAGCTATTTTAATAAAAGATGTGGCACCTAGGATTTGAGTCAGAATTTAAGGATTTACAATATATATATATATATATATATATA
>CATIWK010029726.1:0-15574 GCA_949634005.1 Mallotus japonicus | reverse complement strand
ATAAAACTATAAAAAATCATTTAATTTTATAATAAAATTATAAAATGGTTCGTAGTTTAATTTGAATTTTATATTTATTTATTTTTTAAATTGGAGAAGAACCGATCTCTGAACCGATTTGACCCGAAAATTTTAATTTGGAGAATAACCGATCTTCGAACCGAATTGAACAGAAAATTTTAATCTTCGAACCGAACCGAACCGAAAATTTGAAGCAATTCCGGAGCCTTAATTTTTAAATCTCAGACATTATGGAGCAATTTTGAAGAATTGCATTCTCCGGACCGTGCACACCCCTACTTGTAATGGGAGAGCAAAAAGGGATTAAGAGATCAAATGTGTTAACCCGTCTCATGACAGAATATTTTATCATCCATTATAGGCGCGCTAGACAAATTTATTAAATATATATAGTTTTATCTTTAATCAATTTATTAAATCTATATAGTTTTATTTTTAATCAATTTATATTTTTATTTTCTACAAACTATTTTCTCCACGGGACTGACACCCATGAAAAGGGGAGGTTCGATTCCCCACCCCCTCCCCCAATCACCAAAAAAAAATTATAATTTTATTTTATTAAAATTATTATACTTATACTTTAAAATAATTAAATAAAATATCTATTAATCTACAGTGGGGGCATTCCATCAATTCACTGTTAATTATTGAAAGAAAAGTGGATGTTCTAGTTTGTTAGGCTTTTCCCGTTTATCAACGCAACTCAAAGTCCCAAACCCACCACCACCACCACAATTATCGCAGTTGATGACATGCTCTTCCAAGTTTTCTCAAAGGATTGTACACACGAATAGGCCCTCCACCAACACCCTCGATATTATAGTCAGTATCATCCTTGATTATGTCTTCCACCAACTATGAATATGGTATCTTGTAGCAGTGCTTTAATAGTGTGCAAAACATCATATGTAGGGCAGCTTTTTCTATTGCCTAATTTCACTGTGAGAAGTAGAGTTCATCATATGTAAATTTACTATTTTTATTTTTTGTATTTATATTAGTAGTTTATTTGTTAAATTATTGTACTTTATTTATAAGGGTAAATCATTTTTCTTATGATAAATGTTATTTTTATTAAAAAATTACAAAAAAACTTAAAATATCACTAAAATATAATATATACATTATATATTCAATTTTCTAAAAGAAAATGGTACCAACACTTTTTTTTTTGAAAGGAAAATGTTACCGTCACTTTTTTTTTTGAAAGAAAAATGGTATCGACATTTCGAGAGTGTGTTTGCTACAAATGAATCTCATGAAATTTTATTGAATTCATTTGTAAATTCAAATGAGTGTATTTGGTTTACATGTAAATTTTGTAAAATTTATTTTTAACTTTAACTTTTTAATTTTATGAAATTACTTATTACTAAATCAAATTTTTAAAATTTCTAAATGTATTTATTTTATAAAATATTCATTTCAATTAAACACACTTCATTAATAAAAATTTATTTACAAATAAATTATGTTTAAAATTTTTTTAAAAATGAAATGAATTTATTGATGGAATTTAATTAAATAAGAGATAAAACTACTTAATCGGCAAAATATTATGATTTTTTTTTCATTATAGATATTTAAAAGAAATACTTTCAGTTGTAAGACGTGGACAAAAGTGGAGCTCAAATTAATTATGTGATGGAGAAGAACAAGTTAAAAGGAGTCAATTTATGATATATTCATGATTTTGATCGATGTTGTGAATTATGTCTGGCTTGTGAGATTTTTCCTTGCTAAAAATCTTTCAAGATGACTGAAAAATATCATCCACATGAGGGAACAGATTGGTAGGCTAGTCTCAAACGGAAGTGACAACGGCCGCTCAAGATTGAAAGGGGAAAAAGCCAATGCGTGCATTTTTCTTGAGAATTTAGCTATGACTAGTGGGTCATTCCAAAGAAATTAAAATTGAAAAGTGTTTCTTTTTACAGCAAAACATGTAATGCAAGAAGCAATGAGATAGTTGTTGAACAAATGGAGGACCAACTACAGAAGACGAGTTACTTGCATTTCATGAAGAAAATTATAGGATTACAAGCAACTACTTTATCCACATACCTCTTCCCTTCATATACACAATGCTTCACTCAATTTTCATCGACTAATTAACACTTCTTCTACTCCTTTACAGACTCTTAACTAAAACAAACGGAGTGCAAAGGAAACTAGCAGCCAAAAATCTACACACCCAAATGCACAAAAAGAACAAACATATTTCAGCGAATATTTGTTGCAATTAAACTCTTGTTGGATTCATTATAATCTGAAGGTTCTAATGCCATGATCATGCATTGCCTCCTTCATTTGCTCTTCCCTTTTCCTCTTAGGCAGGGACAGCGAACACATAACTCTTGCGGACACTACCTTCTTCACCAGCAACTTCCATAGTGCATCGTCCCCCTTCTTTTTTTGTTGCATTTTAAGTTTGAATTGCCTGTAACAGTAAAAAAAACAAAGGAACTAAAGATAAGTACTGATGATTTTGTGATGGACTGTAACGATGGAACATTTCAATAAAATATCAATTGATAAAACAAAAGGACAAGTAAAATATAGGGACCCATGAAAAAGAAAAGGCCATACAGATCACTTTCAGAATATTATTTGATCAAGGATGAATAAAAAGGATTGGAGAACTGATCTTTCCCAACGGATTTATGAGAAAAGATAGATCTAATGCATCCAATTAGCAGACAAAATTGGAACCTAGTTGCAAAATGAATGAATCAGAATAAAAGATCTATTAAAGATGACACCGTTCTTATCACTTGTTAAAAAATCTTGGAGCCATGTCCTTAAAGTCTCATCAAAGAGTCTACTGAAAGCGTTGATAAATCTTCTATCAAAAAAAAAAAAAAAAGAAACCGTTGATAAATCATGAGTCCTGGATTTAATGGACGTGAATGTGTTCTTATAGATATTTTGGCCTCCAGAATGGAACAATCCCACAGTGATAGGACCAAGAGCTTGACACATGCAGATCAAGCACAATAGTGATTGATGGCATGGCAAATACCAATTTTAAGACTTTCAAGGCTGTCTAGAAATGAAGAATCAAAGCAATACGACAAAAGTTGACCCCACCCAGCTACAAATGTTGACAATACCCCCTACCAAGTAGAACGTTCGTGTAAATTCAATCTACTAACTGTACCAATTTAAGTTCATGTATCACATGGGAAATACTTCACATGTCCTTGAAGAAAGGGGAAAAAATCAAAGTTTTTTTTCAGTGATCAACCTATGGTAGAGGCACAAAAATCAAATACTCAAAGAAAAAGTTATTTTCTTTTTGCGATCATGGAATTTTAGATCTCTAATTAACAACGTATTAGCAACATACTCCTGTAACAAATTATAAAGGAATCGGTTAATTACCTGCAGAGAGGAACTCTGCAAGAATCAGACTGGTCACAAATCGAAGCGTGAAGTCTAAGTAGCTGCCACATCCGCTTACAACGCGAGCAACCTCCGTTAACCCGATTCATACACGTGGCAAAGTGCTTGATCAAAAGCTGGAGACCCTGACACGTAGAGAATTTAGTACATGGCACCCTCTTCTTTGTTGGATGCACGTCATAAGGACCAACACTAGTGCACCCTTCGGTGCATATGTGCTCTAAGCAGTCCATGGCTACACTTAGCTCCATGTACAAGCTCTGCTCCTCCCTGTGCCTCCTCGTCCTCTTCTTCCTCTGTTCAAAATTTAAATCGGGTTTAAATTGGAGACCTCACAATTGCTTTTAATCAAACAACCAAGTATAAAATTTTCAAGTACCCATTTAAATTGATGTCATGAAATTGAGAATTACCAATTCAGCTTCATCGATGAATTGCAGAATCTCAAGCTCGAGAAAAGGATCATGCTCTTGCATGAACTTCCATCCTTCAGTTTTCTCCACAGCCTTGAAATGGCTAGAAACCAACCTCATACACTTAAGATAAAGATCCGGTGCATCGCATAGCCTTGCTAATTGAAGCACATCCACTACATTTTCAGTCGTCAACCGTTGACCCACATCCTTGGTGCACCTCTGTTTCAGCTGTGGCACCAGATATACATGAGATAGCGCCAGTAGATGGATCCCGAACTTCTCTAGCTCCTCCTCCGTGCATCTGATCCAAGGACATTTCCGTCATTTTATCTAAAATTGAATTAAGAAAATCTAAGTTTGGACGAAAAATCGTTTCCTGCCGTTCACGTAACCGACCAAAATCGAAAGCTTTGAATATGGATAAAATATCCAAAAATGTGATTAACTTATTAATTATTATAAATTTTTTTTAATCTAATCACTAATTAGCCGTCGAATTGGACGTAGAATTTTAGAAGCCGTTAGATTACGTTTTGAAAGATCAACATGAACGGCTGAGATAAACATGTTATCGAGAACACACCAAATTATAACTAACAAAAACTAACCTTGCAGTGTAGATGAAACGAACGAAGGCGGATACGGCGTCGCAGGGGACGCCAAGGATAGGGATCACTTTCTCCGAGCTCCGATGCTTGCGAGGGCTATCAATTATATTCTCCAGCACTGGTGACACTGATGCCTATAAATACGTAGCAATTCCAAAACAGAGTTAGACGCTACCGAATATATATATGGATTGGATTCTGAATCTACAGCACAAAAACTAATAAAAAGCTGATGTAAGTACCAGAATACTGCAATGAGCTGCAATGCGAAGGCCACCAGAAGTGAGAATTCGGACGTCGGGTTTGGGCAACTCACGAGAAATCTGATCGGTGATTTCTAAATGGCCGTAGAGGTCGCCGAGGATGGTGGCGGTGGCGGTTGCGGTGGCGTTATGAGCTTCCTCCATTAGTGATGGAAATAAACACACGTTTTTGTTTGCGATGTGAAATGAGTTTGGTGAAAGATGTGTTTTTTTGGTGCGTGGAGTGTGTCTCTTTTGAGCATTTTATAGCCAACCCATGAACAGAGAGTTGCCAGCTAATTCTCAAAAAATTAAAATTAAAATTTAAAATTTAAAGCAGACGACAGGGATGACATCACGCGCTTTTAGTTTGCGTGGGAAAACAAATTGGTAGTCAGTCCAGTCAAATGCTGTAATTGTAAATGTAAAAAATTACTCGCAAGTTAAAAAAAAAAGAGCTAGTAATAAGGTAGTTAAATAATCACTTTTAGGTCTATCATTCAAATTTTGCTATCATTAATTTAAAGAAAGAGAATTATTTTTATTATGCAGTTCTTTTTTTTTTTTAGAAAACTATGCAGTTTATTAATATTTAAGTCATGTGATCTTTTTACTTAAAAAAAAAAAAGCTTATCTCCCTATTAAAAAAACTTGTTGCAATTATGAACATAAATTTCATCAACTTTTTTATTTTTCAGATATAGTGGTATATGCAGTCGCATTAAATTGATTATAGAAAATTTTTTTGTTATTTTTATGATCTTTCTAAATTAAACCATATTAATCAAAGTTAATAAGATTTGAATATCGATAATTTAGATTAAATATTTGAAGATAAGTGACATATATATATATGGTTGATTTTTTAGAAAATAGAATTTTTATTTTTATGATTTACGCAAGTTTTGAGATATTAAGAGGGAATGATGTGGTTTATCATTACAAAAATGTTGTAATGTTGCCGTGATGCAATATAAGTAATTTATTTGTTCGGGCATTTATACTAAAAAGTATAGAGTTCAAAATCTACCATTATTAATTTAAAAGTGGAAAGTTACTTTCTATTATATACCCCATTAATACTATCGTCATATAACATTTCTATTAATCAAAAAATTTTCTAATGTTTTGACTTGATTATTAATATTCTTGTACACAAACAATTTTAGACATATTAGTTTATTGCTAAAAGGATATAAGATTATGAAACAGTTTTAGACGAATTTCTAATGTAATAGTCCTTTTTGCAAGATTCATGTGATAAATATTAAACATAATAATATTGCTTGACCTATTAAACAAAATCTGACCTATCAAACAAAATCTATCTTTGAAATTTTTGTTCAAAAAAAATAATCTATCTTTTGAAATTTTATACATTAAATGTAGAAGCTTTTCTTTTTGTTGGTTGTGGAAGTTAGTTCCCAATGGTAGTTAATTGGATGATTGTAAATTATTTTTCAAATCAATATATGTATTTTTATCAATTTATTTTTTTAACAGAAATTAAACCAAGGTACACATAAAAATGCAAGCTAATTGTGAGTTTAATCCCACCATTTAAATATTAGTGGATTGTAAAACGAAAAACAACCTTTTCAATTTAAATCAATTAAAAATTAATTTCACGAAACACGAACAGTAAAATTCGAACCTTACAATTCACAATACTCTTAAAAGAAGTGTTACTCTACCACTACATCATAAGAAACTAATACATTAAAGCAACATTTCCAAAAATAATAATAATTGAAATAACACTCCACTAAAAATAGCATATAACAACATAGAGTAAATTTAATCCCTTTCTAAACTGCATTATCAGTTTACCACAGTAAAATTAGACAATAATTCGCAAAATGGCGCGTGAGGAACTTGGACCATCGAAGAGCAGCAATTCTCACACTTCATTATCAATCCAACATTGAGCTTCTGTTGTCACTACTCGCTACTCTCATCAATAAGACTTTACATTTTCGTTTCGCCGATGCGGTCTATTCTGGTCGTGAACGGCGGAGATTACATAAATCACAGCAAAGATATCTAAAAAAGGTTACATCAGCTACCATAAAGGCAATAAATATTAATTAAAAAACAAAAGAGTGTAGATTAAAACGTGGAATGGATAAACCACCCTTTTGAGGAAGAGGGTATGAGGCCAGAATTACAATTAAACGGCCTTTGGAGGCCAGAAGGGCCTTAGCTCAATCTGACGTGTAACTCATCCCTATCCATGCCAGCTATGACTTCGTCCACATGTATTTTCAATTATTGACACGTAGTCCTGCAAATTCCACGTGGAGAAATATGAATTTGTTGTCGCAAAGGAGCCGACACATGTGTCATCTTGGACAAATTCTCCTAAACCTCATCATCATTGGTTCCTCGTTGTTATGTAACATCCATGGCCCATCTTGCGTCAAATAAAGAAACGCTTGTGATCTGTGTCGGTCTAATTTTTATTTTCATGGACTGAATGAGGTCTACGGTGGTGCGCCGGGGTGGCTGATTAAAACTTTTTTATATATAAAATATAAGAAAAAGTACAAATTTGGTGTCTCAACTTTTATGGTTTTTTTATTTGAGTATTTGAACTTTTTTTTTTTTTTGCAATTAAGTGTCTAAATTTTAGAAAAACATACTAATGTAGTGTCTCCGGCATATTTAATATTGACTCAGATAAAATATGATCCACTCTTATCCCAGTTATTGGTCATGTCATGTGCCACATATATTGCATTATTTAAAGGAAAAAATTAAGCTTATTACAGATTATGAATTCTTTCAAAAAAAAATTATGAATTGACAAAAATAACCTCAACATTAACTTCCGCCGCAGACATGGAGGGTGACTGAATAAGGGTAATTTTATCCTTTAAATAATGCAACATATGTGGCAAATGACATGATTAATGACTGGGATAAAAGTGAATTCTGTTTGATCTGACTGAGCACCTAGTCAACATTAAATCAGTCAGGGACACTATATTGGTATGCTTTTCTAAAGTTCAAACACTTGATTGCAAAAAAAAAAAAAAATTCAGACATTCAAATAGAAAAATCACAAAAGTTGAGACACCAAATTTGTAATTTTTCCATAAAATATATATTGTTAATTAAGCATTAAGATATTGTTGTTAAAATCAGCTGATAGAGGATCATTTTACTTTGAGCATTGTTTATATTTGAATTATAGTGTATATTATCTCGTTAAATTAATTTATTATTTAATCAAATTAAATTTATTATATATTGAGCACCAAATCAAATTAAATTAATTAAAATTTAATAAATTTAAAATATTTATGTTAAAAAAATGAAATTGTTTATTATTTAATTTTACGTTGTTGCAGTGATGAATTTATGTTGGTTGGCTTAAGGTATGGTTGTAGAGGTGTAAACGAGCAGAGCCGCTCATGAACAGCTCAGTGTTCAGCTCGATAAAAATTCGTTCGAATTCGTAAAGCTCATTTAATAAACGAGCCGAGCTCAAACTGTACAAAATTCGGCTCATGAAGCTCGCAAACAAGATCGAATAGAAGCTCGTGAGCCAACTCGTAATTTTAATATTTAGTAATTTGATGTTAGATATATAATATATAAATTCGTATTGTAAAAAATATTTTAAAAAATATAGTATTAGAATAAAATCATAATTTTTATTAAATATATTGTAATTTATTTAATAAATAATTTATTTTTAATTTTTGAATGTATAATTTTAATTTATAGTTTGTATTTTTTAAAATTTCTTTAGGCTCGTTTAAGCTCGCGAGCAGCTCATGAACATCATGTAAGATAGCAAGCTCAGCTCGTTTATAAACGAACCAAGTCCAAACTAGTTAAAACTCAGCTTAGCTCGGCTCGATTACACCCCTACTGAGGTGTAAGGTTCAAAATTTGTTGTCGTCGATTTAAAATGAGAGGGCTGTCCCTTGTTGGGCTATCAATCAATGCTAAAGTAATATTACTTTCCAATTTTTAAAAAAAAAATTCCTTACAATATGATAAATCAATACAACTAAAATGTGAACATAAATTTGACAATTTGACCAAATGATTAAAAAGGCAATCGGATTTAGATAATGAATAATTATATTTTGAGCCACAACTGGAAAACCAATCACATTTAGATGTTGAAGGATTATATTGTATAATACTATAATTTTTGCCCTTAAGGCTTTGCCACCCTTTGTGGCACATAAAGAGGTCTTAGTTTCGAGACCTACCATTCTCTCCCCGTTATAACTTTGGCAAAAAAAAAAAAAAACTGTAATTTTCCTAGCTATAAGCCTATGAGCAAAAGAAACATGCAGTAGTAATATTATTTAGCTTCTTTTTTTGTTTTTCTTCCCCATCAAGAGGTTCCCAACACTCCAAAACCGACAATTTAGTTTGGTTTATAAATTTTCAAAACCAAAAATTTGGTTAAAACAAATTAACAAAGTTAACCACAATTCTTTTAATATATATATATTACAAAAATACATGTAGTTTGGTGGAAGATGTGCGAATTTTCGCACCCTACGTTGGATCTTTACAAAGTTAACCACAATTCTTTTAATGTATATATATACACACACACACATGTAGTTTGGTGGAAGATGTGCAAATTTTCACACCCTCTTCTTCTCTATTAATAAAAAATACTAGTATATTGCTAAAATAGTAATGTATAATTGATGGATACTAAACTACTAGTTTGTTGCTAAACTGGTAATGTATAATTGAAATAAGTAGATGTATGAATAAACTAGTAGTATTGCTAAAGAGAAAATGAATATCAAATGGGTAATTTTTTTTTTTTTTTTTGAAACTTCAAGGGAATTGATGTTAAACTGAAAGGCTATCTCTAGCCAAAATATGCAATACAGCAGCAAGAGGAGAAAACCACTCTTGGAGACCAGCTTGAGAATGAGCTAAATGGGCAAATACATGCGCAAGCTCATTGGCAGATCGATGAACAAATCTAAAAGACAACTTAGGAAAATGCTTTAACAAAGCAATACTATCAGAAATAATCAAATCATAACCAGATTGACCAATAGGAGTAAGCAAGCTAGAAACAATAGATACATAATTAAGCTCCACAATGACAACCTCTAAATGAAACTTCTTTAGCCAACTGAGCACCTCTCTAGCATTGAGGGCTTCAACTTCCTTAGGTGAAAATAAACCTGGGATAAGAATAAAGCCTGCTGCAATAAGGGAACCAGATGAGTTCCTTAAAGCGAAACCACACCCCACAGAACCAATAGAAGAAAAGACAGCAGCATCTATGTTGAGTTTATGCTAGCCCGAAGCAGGCTTTGACCACACTATATCACCAGAAAATGCAGAGTAACTCGAAACCAAATCCAAACCATACAGACCCCTAGCAGCTTTTCATTGATATAAAATACACCCTATAGAATTAAGAATCGCTGCAACACTCATGTCTAGATTTTGCCAAACCTTCTTATTCCTGTTTAGCCATAGAGACTAAGAAATATAACTAAAGAGCTTGATATCCTCCCCAGACAAAGAGGAGAACACTGATTTAAACCAAGAAAGAGTGGAATGATCACCAGTAGCTACAATAGCCAAACCACTACGACGCCAACAATCTAAAGCCACAGGACGTTTAAACAAAACATGAATTATAGATTCCACACCTGAAGAACAATGAAGACACAACTCGTTAACAGGAACTCGATTATGCAACCAAGGTACCAAGCAAGCCAATCAAGCTAAATGATCCTTTACATTATGAGAGACCAATGACAAGAGCAAGGACCAAGACATTCAAACAAGCATTGATTTCATTTGTTCTTTATAATATGAACAAAGTGGTGGACTCAGCATCAAGTGCAAGTATGGAGTTGAGTGATAAAGAATTCAAGCTAGTTAGCTTGATTTCATATTTTGAGTCTTAGTAGCATACTTAGGTATTTTGACCATAAAATTTATTATAGGAGTCAGATTAAGGTGATTCAAGATGCTATGGAAAGCTAAGACAAAGATCTACAACTTTCATGAAGACAAAGATCTACGCACGGATTGTGAATTGCAGTATAAAGAGTTATCGTTCCCACAAGGATTGTATATTGAATACTAATATCTCTACTTATGATCTTAGCTAGTAAATTAAATAAAAGTGAATCTTATAATGAAATAAAAAAAAATCTAAATTAAATTTTAATTAAATGATAAAGAGCTTAGAGCCTAGGTTTAGTTTCACTATTTCAATCAGATCATGAGCACATTAACAAATAAAAGACATTGATTTCAGTTAAGGGTAATTGTTCTAAAATACCTAAAGACTCTCTCGAGTTCAATTAAGCATGTTAAGATTAAAGTTTAACCTACTCTCGTGATTAAGAAATTAATCAAAACTCATTAAGATCTTTAATAATTATTTTACCCCTAAAGAGCTCGCCTACTCTCGTGGTCGAGTTGTCTAAGTCCTATGAATCTTAAGCTGATAAATTCCCCTAACTCTCGTTGGTTAATCTACCCATAAACATGCAATCAATTTGGCCCTTAATTGAATACAAGACATTAAGCTCAACGCATAGAATTAACTGAAAATCAAATTAATAAAAGACTTGTGTTTAATCACATCATAGAATAGATACTCTAACCTAAACCCTAAAAGGAGATTAGCCAAACATGGCTTTGAAAAGAATTACAAACACAAAATATATAACAAGAGAATGAAAAAGAAGAAGAATAAATAAAACTCATTTAAACGCAGCTTCAATCTTCAAACCCTTATTCCCTTGTTAAGCTCTTGTTTGTGGCTTTCAAGAATATAGAATGAATCCGCCCACTATTACCTCTTAACATCCCTTTATATAGGAAAACTTGATAGAACCCTAAACGCCCTTGAATTCCTCTTCCTTTCTTGCTTAGGAAAAGTCTTCCTTTTTCTTCGACACACCTACCGCACAATCGTGTTGAGCTGGTGTGACGTTAAACTTTCCGGTACAGTTTTAAGCACAACCAACACGCGGCCGTGTTATGTGTAAAACCATCGAAATTAACCTAGATAGAAGGTTGCACAACTTACAACACAGTGGTGCCTAAAACCGTGTTGCACTTTCAAAACTTCTTCAATTCGAATAGAAAGATGCACCAGCAGCAACACACCCATGTTGCACCTGTGTGACATGAAGCTTGCATTCCAGATGTTTGCACGGTCAGTAACACAGGCGTGTGTCAAACCATGTCGCCCTTTTCTTGTTCCTTATGGAATTCTTTACTAAATTTCCTACAAAAAGGGAAACATTAATTAAGTACTTAAACAAAACTCCTAATTTAACTAGAATTAAATAAAAAAAATAGAATAGGAAACTATAATATTTCTCAATTAACCTCAAACTCTACCCAAATTAAATTAATTTATTATTCAAAACCCATTAATATTCAACTCTAAACATATATAACTATTACACACATCAATTCGTTAATGCGAAGATGTCTGTTATTCCATATTGGCTCCGAGAACTCCCAAATCTGCCACCAATCAAACTTGAGCAGTAAAAAATAATTAACGTTGTATTCAATAAATAATATTGAATTATTCCCTACTCAGTATTGATGGTTATCATCAAACTACAGGATGCACATGATCCCCTTTTTTTTTATATCTTCATTTTCACAGCCTGTTAACTAGATGTATAAAAAATACAAATTATAAGTCGTACACTTACAATATCAAATATAATTTATGGCTTAACTTTTTTATAATACAATTACACTATGTTTTATATCATGTTAATGACTATGTAAAAATAATTAACGTTGTATTCAATAAATAAATGTAATGATTATGAATTATGTACAGAAAATCAACATCATTTAGGAATGCAGGAAAAAAAATGAAAATTAGAAGACAGTATAAGAATAATGTTGTGCATATATACACTTATTTTTTTAAAAAAAAGTTAGAATTGAGGACAGCATTTTAGACTTATGTAATTGATTGGTTAAAATTTTTTATACATGTATATTATATAATCTATCATGTAATGTTTAATGGAAGTTTGTGTTCATCAGGTTTATGTAATGTAGATGGAAATATTTTAAAATTTTGTTAATTTATATTTTCCAATAGAATTTTACGTATCTGAACATGTACATGTACCTTTTGAAAAACTTAATGTCTATTCAAACATAACGAAAGATGGTTAGACATTGATAGATGCAGTTTAGGTGTTTTGATTGAAAGAAAACTTTGGCCATTGTATTTATTAAGTGATAATTTTTTTCCCAGTTTAAGATTAGAGTTGTTGTTTTTCCAATGTTATATGAATGAACATCATTTTTACTTTTACAGTGAAGTCAATGGCATTATATTCTGTGGAGAACAATGGGTCTGCAGTACAACAGAAAAATGTGTTCAAGGAAGCGCGCTTGCACAGGAGAATTGCACTACAAAAAAAAGGAGGAAATATATTGAATTTAAGAGTGCAAAATTTCCAATTCAGTTGTATCACCATCTTCAAAATGAAAGTGGACACATGAATTTAGGTAATTTTAAAAATTTTATGTATTTAATTTATTAGACTTTTAATTTCCAAATTATTACAAAAAAAATTATGGATTGTTAATTTAGAATAACTTGTATTTGTGTGCATCATTGTTTGTTTATATTGTCCCATTTGTGAATTTTGTTTAAATTTTTTTTGTTATTTTACATTTTGCATCTGCCTCTATTGCATTTGAATATGTATACATTAACATGATGAGCAATGGTTAGTTATTGACATATGCAATTTAACCATTCCAATTAAAAGAAAAGTTTGGCCAATGTATTTATTTTTTATTGTTTTTCTTTTACATTTTGAAACCATCAAACCTTCGATTTGCATTAGAATTCACTTTATTTGCATGTCATGTGACTTTGCATGTTTGCTATTTTTACAGAGAAATCATTGCCGTTTTATTATTCATGAAATAGTGGAGCAACAATACAGTAGAAGGTCGCGTCGAAAGAGGCACGATTGCACAGGAGAATTGCATTACAAACAAAAAGGGCAAAATATAATGCTTCGAGGAGTGGGAAAACTCCTTTCGAGTTGAGCGGATGCCATGGTAATGGAAGTAGAGAAAGAAATTCAGGTAATTTTAACATGTTTACAAATGTCACAAAAGAGTTGACCATTAATATATCCTCGCCAATTGTTTTTCTCTAACTTGATGGCAAAATTTTTCACAAATTGTGATTGCAAATGCTTATTTTTATTTCTAAATTTTATACCATTAATTTTTAACTTTTGTTATTTTAATTAAAGAAAATTTTTATTTCAATACTTTTAATTTCTAAATTTATACTTTTAATTCTATTATATAAAATAAATAATTATTTAATTTTATATAATTTAAAACACATAAAATATTAAAAATAAATTTCAAGCTAATAAAAAATTAAGAACGAAAATAAGAATTTAGAAAAAAATTATTATTAATTATATTATCTCTTTTAATCAACTATTATTCAATTCATATAAATTTCTCATATTCATATCAACATTCATTTTATCAAATACGTTAACAAAGAAGCTTTACTACTATTAAAAGCAAAACTATATTCATGCATTTCAGTCTAACACGAAATCAACTACACCGCAAGTAGAAGCCATGGTGAAAGATATTATAAGGTATCATCCCCAAATCATTCCATGTTGTTGTAGATTGGCAATCCAAAAACAATCGTACCTTGATAATGGTAAATCAAGTTTTTACAAGTGTGAATACATTCTCTGTTCAATGAAATTATTGTTTCAAAAAAAAAAAAACACTCAACTCTTAGACAGCGACACTCCTTTATTATTTCAATGCTCAAAACAACTACCATCTATAACATGTACAAATGTTGAATTTAAATTTATCTCTACAAATCAACAATGAAATCAAGGCATAGCTTAGTCACAACTAAAATCATGATTTAATACTTTCAACAACTAATTACTATAACAAGTTCAAAGTTCAAACTTACACCCGTCATAATGCAGCATAAAAAAATAAACCATTGCACCTTTGCACATGAATCATCAAAGCATAGTAATATCCCCTCAAAATAAAACAGACGAACTAGAAATAAAACACAACCGGTGAAAATAATCACAACCCATTTTAAATTTGTACAAACTCTTTATTAAACATCACCTGGAACCTAGAAGATATACCAAAGTGAGAGTCAATATCCATAAAAAAAAATGAAGAAAAACTATATGACAAAATTTATTAGTGTGCTCCCTCATTAAAGTATAAACTTCACTGGAACCTTTACATTTACAAATAAACATCGAAATTAACCCATAGCTTAGTGTCAACTAAAATCATGCTTTAATACTTTTAACAAGCAATGACACCAACTGATTAAAAGGTCATATTATAATACAGCATACAATAATAAACTAGCAAAACTTTACACATGAATCATCAAAACACAAAACCACCTCCTTAACATACCACACCCCAACTACAAATCAAACATGATAGATCAAAATAACCACAACCCAGTTTAAATTTGTACATGCAGATCATGCACTGACCATGTTTGTTAGATTTTGGTTTTAAAAAAAAAACAGAAGAAAATAAAAACATACATACTTGTCCCAGCACTTTCAGATTAATGCAACCACCCGGGCCCGGAGTTTTCTTCACCTCCTCTGAACAACCGCCAACACGACTTCCACAGTCACTTACAGACATCATTCATAATTCACTGGTCCTTCACTCTGGTGACGTTCTCTGCTTTCAAATGCTACAACACATAATTGATTGTGCCTATTGTCAGAAACAACTCCCTATAGATACACCATTAACTCATAAACAATCACCTCTTACTTTATACCGCCTCCTCATTAGGAATGAAATTAGGTCCCTTTGA
>CATIWK010029699.1:0-11770 GCA_949634005.1 Mallotus japonicus | reverse complement strand
TTTTTTTTTTAATTAGCTAATTGTTAAAATTTGGATTTTTTTGGTCACTCATTTAATAAGTTAATCAAAGTTGAATATTTTTAGCATCATTTTGCATATTAATTATATTATGTTGTAATTAATATATACTAATAGTGATTTTATGTGTTTAAAATATTTAATTTCAACTTAATATATAATAATCTTTATAAAAAATTAATTAAATTTTGTTATTTTGTTTTAATAATATGAATTATATTGAAAATTTATGTTAACTTATTAACAAACTTTTGAGCTAAATTTAAAAATATTTAAATTGTAATCATAATTAGTATGTTTACTTAATTTAAAAATACTTAATAGTATGTAATCATAATCATAACTATTTAACAAATCATGATTCAAATTGAGCTTGAAATGGTATTTGATTTAATGGATAAAGGCACCTAACAAAATTTTTTTTGAGAGAGAAAAGATGGATCATTTATTTATAAAAATTAAAGATACATTTTGATAAAAAAAGATAATATAAAATAGGGTTATTTTCAAATTTAATCATGACTTATAGCACTTTTTGCAATTTTAACCAAACATTTCAATTTTGGCAGAATAAAACATGAATTTTCAAACTTTTGCAATTCGAATCATCGGTCACTTCTCCGGCTAACTTATGCTTGTGTGTCAGGCCAGAGTTGGGCCACTAATCCACGTGGAAATATTCATCTTCCACGTTAAAACTGTACCGTTTTGAATTCAACTTAAATCTTCTTCTTCTTTTTCAACCACCAATCCATTCTCATCTTCTCATTCCTTTCCTCGACAAATCCCAGTTTTACGACTCCACTAACATCACCACCGTCATCATTAACATCTCCATTGAAGTTAACCCCATCAATGTCCAACACCATTACCATCATTAACAAAATTAACCATCGCCACCGCCACTACCTCTAACAACATCAACACCAATATATTAATTAATAACATAAACAACTGCCAATGCATCAGAAGAAGCCTGTGTAAGATGTGCTGGGCCGCGTGTGAGATGTATTGGGTAATAGTCAATAATTTCTTACTGTAATGGAAATAAAATGAGCTTGTAGCTGCTACAGCTGTGGCTATAAAACAAATTGATGCAAGCAGGTGTTGATATCTACCCAACACTGAAATGGTTTCAGACTTCAATCTCTCCATTTTATTGCTTAAATTAATTCTACAAGAATGTTGGTAAATACCAACGTAGATTTCCCCTGAAATAATTCAGTTATGAAGGTAGTAGCTTTTCATTTCTTCAATTTATAGTACTTCAGTATTTAATTTCTCACTTGTGTCTTTTACAAATGGCTTCTTCAATTTCTTAATTAAATATCTAAATCCAATTATTTGATGCAGAGATGATTAGTAATTTGATTCCTTGACTTTATTTAGTCATCTAAAGAAAATTTAGAAAAATAATTGGGGTACAGTGGTAGGCCAAAATGCAAGCTTAAAAGACTCCTGTCACAAGAAAGAAAAGAACATTGGAGAAGAAACAGTTGGACATGGCAAAAGATAAGCAGGTGGGACTTTTCAAGCTATTGAATTGTTGACTATTGGCACAAGTTAAAGAACATGAAACGCGTGCACCAGAGACCTTTTGGAAACATTGAAAAAGGGTACTGCATTTCTTCAAGCTCTGAAACCACCAACTATTCCAATTATAATTATGGTCAGCTATGTGTTGGTAGAAAGTGCAAATCAGGAATTAGAAAGGTTCAGCGAAGGCACATTTCCAGTTCTAGTTACAATTCCAATAGGCATGTCTGTCACCGTCAATGCTAATGCCAACGTGTGAGGTTGCAGAATAGAGAAATATCTCTTCATGTCAAGAAGAACAGTACAAAAGGAAGGAAAAGAAATCAAGAAAAAAAAGTGTTGTAGAAATAAGAAAGAAGAATAAGAACAACCACCTCCATTAACACTACTACTAATCACCAGTGTCACTGCCACAAGAATCATTACTGGCCAAAACCACCATTAGCACTGTAAAAATCACTATCGCCAAAACAACAACCATTGTAGATTTAAAACTTCAATTAATAGAAAACTAAAATTCAATCAATATCAGATTCATCAAGAATGCATCCACAGATGGAAAGAAGCATAATTAAGAAAACAAAAAAAATTAAGTCAAAAGAAAACTAAGCAGCAGTTATAGCATCATCGTCCATGGAGGTGGGTAGAGTTAGTGCTAGTGAAGGTGTTGGTTGAGGTGGACGATGACAGCGTGGGAGGGAGGCGTTTTGCAAGAAGAAGAAGAAGAGATTTAAGTTGAATTCAAAATGGTGCGTTTTGCAAGTTTTGACATGGAAGAAAAAAATTTCCACGTGGATTAGTGGCCCAACTCTGGCCTAACACACAAGCATAAGTTAGCTGGAGAAGTGACTGGTGATTCGAATTGCAAAAGTTTGAAAATTCATGTTTTATTCTGCAAAAATTGAAATGTTTGGTTAAAATTGCAAAAAGCACTATAAGTCATGATTAAATTTGCAAATAACCCAAATAAATAAGAGTATAATCAAGAAGTACCAAAATAAAGTCTCACTACTGTGAAATTTCTTGTCAATTTTCTTCAATCACGTTAACATAGCTCTTTTAGTTTGCAACTCAGTGATCCTTATGCTGCATTCAGTGCCTTTAATTAACTGTAAATCGACTCTCTAGTCTTTAAATGAGTCCAACTGCAGAAAAATTAATAGAATTTTCACTACAGAGAAATATTCAAATTTCACGAAGGAATCAAATATTATAAAGGGCAAAAACAACTCCATGAAAAAAGATTCAAAATTTTACAAGAAATAAATAAAACAAACAGATCATAAATTTGTATTTATTAAATGCAAGAAAATAAAATAAAATCAAGAAAATAAAAAGATATAATAAAGGACCACCGCTAATAAAAAAATGATCGATGGTGGTCGAAAACAAAAAATTTTAAAAAAAAACTAAGAATGAACAACACCTGGTAATTGTTTTTTCATCAAACAAAGGATTATAATATTTGAAGAAATATAAAAACTAACAGCTAATAGTTATTTTAATTTTTAACCCTTCAGTTTCCATTATTTTATTTTGGAATTTTTTCTCAGTTACTAACAGTATAGGTTTCCATCACTTTATTTAAAATTTTTTCCCTCTAACTAATAACTCATTCCTTAAAAAAAAAAAAACTAATAACTGATTTGAAAATTTTGTATTTGAACTATAGTACACTTATGAAGAGTAACTAACAACAAAATTACTTTTTTAAATTAAATATATATGATTAAATATTTTTATAATTGATAATAAAATAAATATTGTTTAAAATTATAATTAGTAATTAAATAATTATAATATTTATATGTATATATTTTTTTAAAAAATGCAAAAGTGAAATTTATATTTTGAAACTCATCTTCATCAATATTTTAATAATGGTGTATTTACACTTTTACAGGTTTTGATTTTGTCCCGTTATAGGGGAAATTCTGTCGCATTTTTTTTAAAAAAATATACATATAAATATTATAATTATTTAATTACTAATTATAATTTTAAATAATATTTTGAAACTCATCTTCATCAATATTTTAATAATGGTGTATTTGCACTTTTACAAGTTTTGGTTTTATCCCGGTACAGGGAAAATTCTGCTGAATTTTCCTTAGAATTTTAAAGTTAGTTTTATTTCTGTAATAAATTCCTTAGGTTTACTATTGCTTTCGGAAGCTTATTACTTTCCCATTCTCTAGAGTCAGTCACGTGCCCTTGGGAGTTTGGGTCAATTATTATTTATTATCATATACTAAATTTAAATAATTTATATAACTAAAAATAAAATAAGATGTATGAAATTATATTTAAAATAAATTATATTTTAATAATTATTTAACATATTAAGAGCAACAACTAATACAAATTTATAATTATTAATCACAATTTTCAGTAATAACTACTTAGCGATAAACTGTTATAATTAACTTATGCAACATGAACACTGAAAATAGGAAAACAAACATGAAAATGGTATTTGTAAAATTATAGAAAATGGTATTTGTAAAATTATAGAAAATGGGACATTGACATCAATTGGCGATCAATTCATAAATATAAAAAAGTATAGAAATTAATTTATAAATATTATTTCAATCCAAAATCTAGGAATAATCATTATGAGTAAGAATAATTTTAAAATATAAAAAATAACATGATAACCATATTTATAAATAAGTATACTCAAATATCAACCAATTTTCATGTCATCATATAATCATAAACATAACAATAACACCATTAATTATACAAAATTTAATAAATACCCTTTTTTGATTCCATTATACTCAAAATGAACGATCTTTAGTTTATCAGCTGAACAATCTTCATTTTCACGTGAGTCATATCTACAGAGAGGGAAATCAGGTTGCCGACAAACTTGCAACCTTGGGTTTGTCTCTTCAAGCTCCTCAGTGGTGGTCTTCTTACCCGTCTGTTTGCCACAATTTAATGCTTAACGATGCCCTTGGCTCGGAGTCCTATAGATTTCGTTAGCTTGCTTTGGTTTTCCTTTGCCCTTGTTTGGGTTGTATCAGTTTTCTCATAGTTATTTATTTATTTTTATTAATAATACGGTTTAATCTTAGCATATGATGTTGGTGCTAAGGGTGTGCCAACCTAGTCGGGATGCCTAGGTGCACTTCTGATGCTTTGATGGCCAATTTTATATAAAAAAAATGTAGCAAAAAAAAAAAATCATATACTCATTGGCAAAATTATAATATAAATACTTCATTTATAACATTCAATAGCAATTTATATATCAATATATAAAATCTTCTATTTAGCATTTTCAATCCTAATATTCTTATTGGCATTTGTAAATTACACGCAAATGGAAACGTAGAAAAACCATGAAATATAAAAAATGAATATAAATATTAAAATATTAAAAATTTATTTATCACTATCTTTCAATAGTTCAATTATAAATTATTTATTTAATTCAAAAAATATGAAATTCTTTTTAAATTTATTTTATTTTTTATCTAGAAAAAACTAAATTAATGTATTTTTGAAGTTGAAAATGGATTTTTAATTTTCAAGTTTGTAGAAGCGACTCAAAATATTTTTGTAGAGTTTCTGTTTTAAACTTTATGGCAAGAAAATGTCACTGAAGGTTGAGTAGCCAAAAAATAAAAACTTCCTTTATTATGACACTAAAAAGTTATGAGTTTAATTCCAAACCATAAGAGGTGAATTGTAAGTATTCGATTTGGGTAACTTGTTTTTTTGGGTTCTGTTCAGTTTGATTCAAATTTTAAAAATTGAAATTATTTTGGTTCAGTTTGATTTTGTATATCAAAGTTTTAGTTTATTGAAAATAATAATAATAATAGCAGCAATAGTAATAATAATAATAATAATAATAATATTATTATTATTATTATTATTATATGAATAATGATAATTTAGTATAAAGAAAATTTTAAAATAATTAATAATTTTTAAAATTTTAGTTCTAGTTCCATTAGTTCAATTTTCAAGAAAATAATTGGATATGTACGGTTTGGTTCAATTCAGTTTGATTTTTCTAACATTTCAATTAGATTTGGTTTTTATATTTATATGTTTAGTTAATTTGGTTTTGATAATTTTGGTTTAGTTCAAATTGAACTTGTGCTACGATCCCGTTCTCTGCTCAAACCAAGCTTCAATCTTAGTTGGGATAGTTATTCCTCTCTCTACTTCACCTCCAGTGAGTATAAACTTCACCTCCTATGAGCATAGAGAGAGCATAAGGGGATGTTTAGTTTTGAAAAATATTTTATGTTTTCTTTTTATATATTTTTTCTTTTTCTTCATTTTTTAGTTTTCTATTTTTTAAAATAGAAAATAGAAAAAAAAATCAATTTGTTTGTCACTTTTTATTTTGTAATTTTTTTATATTATCATAATTTTTTGATAAAAGATTTATTATAAAAATTTTTATTTAATATAATAATCATTATCATTATAATGGTGTTGGTGGTGGTTGTGGTGGTAGTGGTGATTGTGGCGGTGGTGGAGGTAGGGGAGATTGTAGTGGTGGTGGAGGTTGTGATGACGGTGGAGGTAAGGAAGGTTGTGGTGGTGGTGGTAGTGGTGGTGGTGGTGATTGATGAGGTAGTACTAATGTCAAAATATTAATTTAAAAATATAGAAAACATCTTTTATTAGTTTTCTAAAGTCTTTTATAACTTGAAAAATTTTAAAAATAGTTTTCTAGTGTTCTAAATTAGAAAATATCATAACTAAACAATAACTTTTATTTTTTAGTCTTTTTGAAAAAATTTTCTACAAAATAGATTTTGTTTTCTAAAATTAAATAGACACTAAATTTTTGGTTTTTGTGGAGTTTATTGAGGGTAAGACACTTTGAGAAATTGAAAGCGATCAATTGTTTACCTCTAGAGATAAAATTTACCTCATTTGTTAAAAAAAAAAAAAAACGTTTTAGACATTTTTTATACATATTAATTAAAATTTCCCTACATTGTATTTTGTATATAAATTGCTCTTTCTCAACACCTCATCCAAGTTAATGGTTAAATTTTTTTTTTGGTACAAGATAATATTTACATAGCACAATCATTGTCAAAGACATATTAGTGAATTCATCCAAATTAAATCTTATAAATTTTTAACTTACATATTCCAAAATTACAAGCCCATGAGATCTAAACCAAATGATCAAGATAGAGACCCAAAAATTTAAAAGTCATGGATTAAAGTTTTAGCGATAGATATTAAGGTTAAAATCTTTAATTATCACTATAGGATAAGACTTAACACTATATATGATAATAATATTAATAATTATAATTAATATGATAAATAACATGATGATATAGAGTTGTAATTTTTTGTTTTAGGATAAAAGAACCGGTCTAAAAATTCCAAATTTACAAATTCACAAATTCCCTTATAAATTCCACTAATTGGTGGAGTTTGCACAGATAACCATCTACTATATAATACAATCACATCACCTATCAAAATCCCTCATTTAATATTTTTGTTTAGTGTCTTAGCTAATCAAATCCATCAATCAAAATTTCATAGGTTGGCAGCATACCCTAGAGAAGCTGTTTTTTATTTTTTATTTTTTTTAGGAAGCATGTGAATGGGGGGCCCTAAATATAAAGAACATAGGCTGAGATGAGCACATTGGAGCAGGGGACAACATGGGACATGTGGATCACTTCATGCAAAGAATTGTCACTGCCTCAAGCCACCAGTGGGATGGGCACAATAGCAAGAAGAAGAACAATTTGATAAATCTATTTAATGATGTGCTCTCTTCAAAGGCTTCATGTCCACATGCAATTGGAAGAATGCTACAAAACATTACCATTGCATTTCCTGACAAGAAGTAGGAGACATTGCTACAAAGTTGCTTTGCTTGGGTTCAACATCAGCCAATATGCCCCCATGCACTTAACTGTACTAAGATTTGATATCATCCCCATTCTCTAAAATCCTATCACTCTTTTTCCATGAATTTTTGTGGGTTCCATTTATTTTTTAACTTGTCTCTTTACTTCATGGCATGATTTCATGCCCTAATAGCTAGCAGCACCTCCCCTATTAATATTTAAATATGACATTTCATTTTGGATTAATTATCTTAATTATATATCCCTTTGATTTTAGGCCTTTAATTAAAATTTCTTTTAATCAAATCCATCCTCTTAATATGAGCATTGTGATATGGCAATTAATCAACTAAATCTTTTCCCCTAAATGTAAATTTTAGGCCTTTTTTTTTTATTTTTTTTGTTAATTATTGTAATGTTTAAACATTTATAGGTCTTTTTGACATTATTGTGAGAAACTCAATTATTAAAATTTGAATTTTTATTTTTTATTTTCTTCATCTGCTTTTGGTTAAAATACAACAAACCATATTGTTTCAGAGTTAAATTTTAATAAATAGCCAAAAAAATTAAAAATAAAAAGCAGTGTCACCGAGTTGCCAAACTTCCCCCCATATGATCTATTGCAAGGCTCTTAGAAGTAGGGGAGTGCAAGACATCTGAACGAACCGAACCGAAAATTAAACTGACGTGATTTAGTTCCATTATGTTTACTTACTCAATATTTTCAATTTCATGAACTGAACCAAAATTTTAGCTTGGTTTACTTCGGTTTTGTACTTAAAAAATTCAATTAACTGAAATAACCAAACAAATCAAAATTTATTTTTTATTTTTAAGTAGTATATTAATTTAATAAAAATATTGAAATAATTGATATTTTTAAAAATTCAATTTGGTTCAATCATTTGGTTTTATTTTAAAAATTTCAATTTTTTAGTTCAGTTCCAACCGATTTTTGGTTCGGTTTAATTCTTGATTGATTTGATTCGGTAAAAAAAACCTCAAAACAGAATGAACCGACTGAATGCATACCCGAACTTAGAGATACTTGCTTGAATATTTACTCTCTCCTCTTCCCATACATAGTAAAATACTATTTTATTTACAACAATTTAAATCCTTTTTCTATAGTGAATGGTCATATAAATATCCTTTCTCTAACATTTATGAATTAACTAAATCTCTATTAAGTTTCTATTGTTAGTATGATGATGGCCAAAGTATTACGAAACACTTGATTCCTTTCCGAGTGAAACTGCCCTTTTACAATAGTGGACAAAGAAAAACTATACCTCTATCAAAGAAAAAAATAAAAAATAAATAACAACTTTCACATCATCAAGCACGAGATATTGTAGTTGTGGATATCATCATTAAATTGGATGACAATTGTTGCTAACTGTACAAGAAATTTATGAGAAAAATTGAATATTCTCTGATATCAAATCAGCAATTTCAATACAAAATGATTTTTGTAAAATGGTTCATAGGAAAAATATGTACAATTTTAATCTTGTTATTTTGCCTTTCAACAAAATTAGTTTTATAATTTTTTTTAACTTTTAAGTACCATGTGTTTCATATTTTTTTACATTTTAGTATTTTTCTAACTAAAATTATTATTATTTTATGAGAAAAAATTAAGATAATGTTAAATTTCAATGATAAATTTATTTTATATATGATTTACTATAAATCTAACTAATTGATTATTTTTAAAAATATTGTAAATTTATTTTAAAAATCATTTCTTTTTATTCATAATTAAATTAAAAATATGTCTAAATTTTATTTTTTGTGAGTTTATTGTAGTTAGGTGAATAATATATTACTCATTATATGATTTTAGCATTGAAAATACATATTATTTTTACATTAAAGCATACATTTTAAATAATATTTGTTAGAAGGATATTAAAATGTAACAAAATGTGAAATGCATGGTACTTAAAAGCCAAAAACAATTATAGGACTGATTTTGTTAAACGGCCAAATCACATGGATCAAAATTGTACTTATTTCAAAAATAAATCAAGCACAGAGGATCTAAATATAATTTTGTCTAATTTATTTGTGGAGGAAAAAAGAAGAAGGAAATTGAAGAGTTACAAGATAGGAGTGAAACAAACACCTTTCATCTTTTAAAGAAATTATATTAAAGGTGAATTATATTTACCTCCCTGAGGTTAGGCCTAATTAACATTTCAGGACCTCTTCTTTCAAAATCGAATATTAACCTCCCTAAAGTTTTATATACCAACACTTAAGGAATTTTGTTAGTTTTTTTTTCTAAAAAAAATGATTGTTATGTCCTTGTTTTAACATGTGTTTTCTCTAACCCCATTACATATAATTCCTAACATTTACCCCAAAGTTTATGTTTGAATAACAATGATAATTGATGAAATTACTTTTAAAATATACATTTATAATTTTTTTTAAAATTTTTTAGTTTATAAAAATCATTTTTTAATATTTCCTAAAAATTTTTAAAAAATAAAAATAATTTTTATAGATAAAAAAATTTTAAAAATTTAAAAATTTTACAATCAATCCCTATACATTTAATTAAAAGAATTTAAAAAAAATTCTATACAAACAAAATTTTATTTTTAAAATTAAAAATTAAAAATTTTTAGATTTACAAATAAAATTTTAACTTTTTTAAATTTTTAAAAAATATAAAAATTAGAGAAAGGTAAATGCTAAGGATTAGATGTAATAAAGTTAGAGAAGACATATGTTAAAATAAGGATATTATGGTCATTTTTTAAAAAAAAATTAATAAAAGTCATTACGTGTTGGTATATAAAATTTTAGGGAGGTAAATATTCGATTTTGAAACAGAAAGTTCTGAAATATTAATTAGACTTAACCTCAGAGAGGTAAAGATAATTTGTTCTTATATTAATTAAGGTTCACTATATTTTGCAATAGAAGCAAATGGCCCTTTTGCCTGATGGTCCTTCCAAAATTGTCGATGAATACCGACTAGACTGGCTCAGGAATTGTTAGATTTTTCTCATCATATCGGCATTACTTTCTTAAATTAGTTTGCGAAGTCAGGGTGATTTCTTGTAAAAAGCTAATTGTCTGCATAGAATTATTTGTCATCACATATAGTTAAATATTAGATTTTTATATTTTTAAAAATATGTAATTTATTTGCAAAAATTATTTATACATTTACTTATTAAAAAATCTATTTTTTGAATCCTAATTTATTGATATTTTAACTATATAAAAAATTAGTAATTTTAGAAAATAATTTTTAAAATATTTTAATAAAATAATTTACTTGCAAACAATGATATATATGTTACAAGTATGATATATATTTAGATATTTTAACTATATAAAAAATTAGTAATTTTAGAAAATAATTTTTAAAAATATTTTAACAAAATAATTTACTTGCAAACAATGATATACATGTTACAAGTATGATATATATTTATGTAGTTTTTTAAGATAAATTTTAATAGTTTTAAATAATATTTTAAAGTTAAATTATAAATAAAAATAAAAATATTTTGAACCCAATAATGCACGAGAAGAAAAGATAATTTCTTGTAACAAATAGTACGAGAGCTTCAGCACCACTTCTATTTTACTAGTTCAGTCGACTGGGAGATCATAGGACCGTTTGCTATCCTGGTTGGAGGCTAAAAATGTTGTTTTTTTTTTTTGCTTGTAGTATTTTTTTTATTAAATCTTGAAATTTTTATTATTTTGATATATATATATATATATCGCAAATTATATCATGGACTTCTGTTCATATTGTAATATGGATCAGGGGTCCATCATACGTGTGAAAAAAATTATTTTGATATATATATATATATATATATATATCGCAAATTATATTATGGACTCTTGTTCATATTGCAATATGGATCAGGGGTCCATCATACGTGTGAAAAAAACACACTTCTTTTTTTATTTGCTCACGTTCTTCTTCTTCTTCTCTCTGTGTCGCATTTTTTTCTTTTTTTTTTGTTACGCTTTCTTCTTCTTCTTTTTCTACTTTTTTTTTTCTGGGTGTTTTCTTGTTCTTCTTCATATATTATACTCTTAATTTGTTATAATTTCTGCATCTGGTTTGCTTTCAATTGTTCAATGAATGTTTCCTCAATCCTAATGTTTCTTCACCATCAAACCCATCTTTATTTTTTTTTTTTGAAACAAATCTTCATTAATTCATGCATCTGCTTTCCCCACCTTAGAACCTCTATCTCCTTCTTGCAGTAAGAATATATGTTATATATTTGTTACATGGAGAAGAGCATCGCATGGCTGAAGACATGACCAACCAAGTCCAACAGCAAGATTTAAAGCAGGTTACTGTACCA
>CATIWK010029690.1:0-20130 GCA_949634005.1 Mallotus japonicus | reverse complement strand
AAAAATTATCATCATTTAAATGAAACTATACTTTAATATTTTTATTGTTAATTTCTATAATTTTATTTATATATTAAAGATTGCGAAAGTTTCAATTCTAAAAAAATTTATCATTTATAAAATTGTATTCTAATTTTTTTTTAATCCAATCTTATAAATTAAAAAACAAAAAAATTAATTATCATAACATCTCCGAGATTTGACTTATTACACTACTAGCTTTTTGTGCTTTTAGTAATAATTAATTTTTTTTTATGGTTTTGTTATGTTAAATTATTACATTCTTTATTTAATTATAATTAAATGGACCAAGTGAAAAAATAAAAATTTTATTTGGTTATGAACTTGCGATATAATTTTAAATTCATCTAACTTTGTTATTATTAATATAGCATTATTTATTTATTTATAATAATAATAATAATAATAATAATAATAATAATAATAATAGTAATAGTAGGTTGCATCATCATCATCATTGTTATAAGTAGATTAAGTTTTATTTTTAAAATAAAATATATTTCAAATGCTGCAAATAAATTAGGCCAAAGGTGCACATTGGACCCTAAACATTGGACCCTAAACTTTGGGCCGAGGATTGGATTAGACCCTTATATTTTTTGTTCCTAGTTGGAACTTTATTATCCAATATTATCTCAAATTGGACCTTACATAGACGAAGGCCCAAACATACATTAGAAACTGATTTGCTGGACTCATGGAACCCACCAATCCTGTCTGATTCATGTGCCCCGTCACAACAGACTACCCCACTACCCAACCCCACCCACTTCGTCTTTTAGCCAAAAGAGAAAGAAACTGAAAAAGGAAAGGCAAGAAGCTTCTTCACCTTTTTATATTGTCTTCTTCCTTACAAAAAAGATTTGATGTCACTGTCAAATTTAACCTCACCCCACAAAACAGTCTTTATTGCTTAAGAAGCACTGTTCAAACGTCGCTATTACTGACTACATGCAAAAAGGTATGTGATTTTTAAAAGTTACTTCATTTGCTTCGAGATTAATGTTGGTTGTGGCATGAATGTGTTCAACTTTGTTAACAAAATAATAAAATGTTTATTGGATGGAAGGTTAATTGTATAATGACAGTGATTACTGTGTGTAATTAAAAATGAAAATTTAGGGTTTTTGAGATAAGGAAATTGGGGTTTTTTAAATTAGAAGTGGTATAGGGATTTGAGTTTGTTTCATTTATTTAATAAATGAATAGTAATAGAATAATAACTGAAATTTGTATTTTTTTTTAATGAAAAAACAGATTTAGATCTACAAAGGTGATTTTTTTAATTGAAGTGGTCCAGATATATACTTGTTTGGTTGCTTGATTGTCTGACTGCATAAACGAAATAAATAGAATAATGGTTTTTAATTTTTTTTATTCTATATGTCGTGCAGTATGGAGACAATAAATTTGGTATTTCACTTCGGTGGAAAATGGGAATATAATCCTGAGTTATCATATGTGGATGGAGAAGAAGATATTGTAGAAAATTTGATATTGATTTCTTGAGTTACCTTCTTATACTTAAGAAGTATAATGTTCATTTAGGATATCTCAATGGTAAGAAAATATTTGCACTTAAATCAGGGAAAAGTTTAGATAATGTACTATTTTTGTTACAAAATGATAATAGTATTATGAAAATAGTGAAGAATATTAAACTGAATCTGGGATAGGAAGGACACAAATAGTGAGGGTAGAAATAAAATAGTACATGAGAATGTCAATTGCATTATGAATGAAGATGTAGCCTATATTAATGAAGCACCAACACAATATAGCAATGTGGATTCGAACCCCCATGTTGGTAGTGTAGGTTTATCTATAGGGACAAACTTTAATGGTTGGTATAAAAGCCTATTTGTAGATGAAAATGATCCACATATAAGTGAGGTGTTTGGAGATGATGGGGGTGAACCTGTGAGTGATAATCAGGATGAAAATGAGGCTGATGTTGGTGAGGTTAATGAAGATAAAGCTACTGAGGTTAATAAAGAGGTTGAAGCTAATGTGAATGAAGAGGACGAAGCTGATTTATCCCCTGAAGATGCTGATCTTAATGAAGTTGGTGAGCAGAATGAAAATGATAAAGCTATCGAGGTTAATGAAAATGATGAAGCTGGTAAGGTTAAAGAAGATGATAATGATACAGATGAGGAAGAAGAAAGTGAAGAGAATGAAGATTAAGGAGAGGAAGATGAATTGGAAGCTAAAGAGGAAATAGAAGAGCAAAATGAAGATATATTGAAGTAATAAGGAAGAGTAGGAAAAAAGTTAGATGTGGATGATGATAATCCACATTTTATGCTTAGCATGTCCTTTAGTAATGCCAATGAAGTTAGAGAAGCAATTGCTAAATATAGTATAGCTAAAGCCAAAGATTTAAGACTGAAACTAAAAGAGCATACTAGGATAAGAGCATCTTACAAATCCAATGGTTGTCCGTTTTTCATGTTGACATCCAAATATGGAAAAAATGAGGGAATTTATGTCAAGACTTTAAACCCTTAGCACACTTATTATAGGACATTTAAAAACTCAAGGGCAACAACTGATTTTCTTACAAGTTATTTCAAAGATAAGGTTTACAGGAATCCAAAAACAAAAGTAAAAGACCTAGTTGATGAAGCTAAAGCTGAAATGAGCATCAATGTTTCTACATCTAAAATGAAGAGAGTGAAGAAAAGACTGTTGATAAAATTAGAAGGCAGTTTTGTGGCTAAGTTTAGTCAACTGGAAGCATATGCTAATCATGTTAAAAGAACTAATCCTTGTAGCAAATATGAGACTGATTTAGATAAAGAGAAGTTGAACGAAGGAAAGCGAGTGTTTAAGAGAATATTCATTTGCTTTTCTACATTGAAAAAAAGGTTGAAAAGAAGGTTGTAGGCCTACAATAGGTTTAGATGGCAGTTTTCTAAAGGTTAAAGGGAAAGGGGAAGTGTTAGTTTTTGTTGGAAAGGATACATCAAATCATATTTTTTCAATTGCATGGGCTGTCACATACAAGGAGAACAAATTAAATTGGAAGTGGTTTTGCAATGGCTTGTGAACGAGCTAGATATACAAGATTAAGGGAAAGTATTAACTATTATATCAAACATGCAAAAGGTCAGGTTCTTACATGTACTTCGTATTTTAATTTTTTATATTTCTTTTTTTTAAGAGAATGTCCTGCTTGCTAATCTATATGGTTGAGTTTTGAAGTGTTTGAAGACAATTTGAAAAAATTGGGTGAAGTTAGTAAGGAATTGGGTGAAGTCAGTAAGGAAGCAGCTGAAGACTTAATGAAATATAACCCTGTAAATTAGTGTAGGACTTTTTTCAGCAGTAGGTGTAAGTCAAACTTGGTGGAAAACAACATGTGTGAAACATTCAAGTCCACCATTTTGAAAGCAAGATTTAAGCTCTATATCGATGTTAGATGATATTAGAACAGCTGCATTAGAGAGGTTAGCAGTTAATAAAGCATCTATTGATAAATGAATTTCATATTGGAATCCTTAATGCATGGAGATTTTCGAAGAAAATGTTGATGTTGCTTGTGGCTACAACATGCTATTTAATGGGGATTCAGGTTATGAAATCAGTGATGGACTAAATAGGCATACTATTTTTCTTGATAAGCAGTTATGTACATGCAAAGTATGAGATCTAAAAGGCATCCTATGCTCCCATGCGATATGTGCAATGACACATGCAAGAACTGAGCCTATGTCTCAAATTTCAATATGGTACCACATGTTGATATATGTGCCAACTTATAAACACCCAATGCAGCTTATGCCTAGAAAGCTTTTCATGAAATGTGACCAATTTCTGCTAATTGAACCCCCACCAGTCATTAAGATGCCAAGTAGACAAAAAATGAAGAGGGTTAGAAGCCAAAATAGCCTCGAAAGAACAATAGTGCTTATAAGCTGTCTAGGAAAGGCTCATATGCTATTTATCACCAAGTGGGACATAACAAGAAAAGTTGTACTCATGTATATGCCTTAAGCCTTTTTAATTTAATTTTATATTCTAGTAGGTTATCTTTATTGGCTTCATAGTTAATTTATTTTCTTTGAGCTGCTAATCATCAACTAATGTAGGTGAAAATGCCCCAGTAGCTCTAAGTACTAATAGCCCAGCAGCCCAAGCAGCTCAAAGTCATAGTGCCCCACCAGCTACAAGTGCTTCTGTGGGTGCTTCAAAAGCTAAGGGGAAGACAAAATTGATAGATACAACTGGTGGTTCAAGCTAAGAGGTAGAATGTTTAGGGGCAGAAATATTGGACAAGGCTGTTATATAGATGAGGCTATTAGTAACACGACTTATAATGTGAGCGAATTGTAATTTGACTTCTTTGTTTATCAATATGCAGTGTTTAATTCTAATTAGAGAACCATCAAATGTAGTTTGGATTGCCTATTGAGCAAATTATAATTAGAGCTGCTCCCACAGTCAGTTGTGCACCACTGCTTGGCAATCCTGATCCTGAAATATGCTTTCTAATTCCAAGTGAAAGAGAGTTGTGACAATCAAGAAGGATGTGTAAAACAACTAGTGATTAGGGAATTAGAAAGATTGGATTTACTAGTGATGCAGAAGTGAGTCAAATAACTAATTTTCCATTTAAGCCTCCAGACCTTCAATGGCAAGGCTCATATGTATAACTAGCAGACAACTTGAACAACATAGAAAAAAAATTGAAAAAGCTTCATAAAATTTTTAAGGATTCTAACCTACCATGACCCTGAACAATGATGATGTTTTTTGGCTAAATTAGTTCCCATAGGAACTAGATTACTCTTTTTTTATGAATCAAGTTCCTCAAGAACTACATGCTTGATATAGTCATTTTTTATTGCTAATCAGGACATGTAATTCTTTTTGTTCACATTTTGGTTACCTTAATAGCTTATATAGTTGACTGTAATATTTAAATGAGCAGGATGTCTTTCTACTTACATTTAAACATTTATATGATTCAAAGTTTAAGCATGTGTATTTGCAGAACTAATTTGCAACGGAAATCATAATTTCCTTTACTTTTATTCATTACCATGATGCTAATACATGAAAAAAAAAACACATGAAATTTGATGCTAATTGGTCGCTTTCATCAAATTTGCAACATGTCTAATGCATGAACAAAATGAAAAACACAAACAAATACCATGATAGAAACAAATGCTCTTCTCAATTGCTTTCTCATTTTCTCCATTTTTGCCACATTATCTTGCTTTAAGAGTCTAACATCTTCTCTTATTTTTTCAATTGATGCATGGGGGCTTAAAACATTTTTAAAATGATTAGCAACTTTCCTTATCTCTTTATTTTCTTATTTTAATCTTTTGTTCTCCATTTTTATTCTATCATCACCTTCTTTGTTCTAGAGTCCATCTCTCTATCATACCAAACAAAATGACCATATCATTTTTGGGGTACTCTTTCTCTAGGTGGCTACAAATTTAAATCAAGCACAAAAGACATTTTATTAGAAAATATAAACTCAAACTCATCTTCCTGCATTTATGAAAAAAAAACTCATCTTCCATTTAAATAAAACTACACCCATATCTTACACTATAATTTGGACATCCATAGAATCTCCGATCAGGGTTAAAATCTGTCCAAGCTGAGCACCACATCGGCAACTTCTTTTACCTCTTTGCATCATTTTTGAACAATGATAATGCAACTAATGATGATGAGGTTTCTATCTTTTAATAGTTGCAATCTCCCTCACTTATGCATGTGCTATTGTCGATGAATTGAAAGAACAAAGAATTGATGATCTTTGATCTCAAATGAAAAAATAATTTGTGGTTGTGAGGAAATACATTTCATAAGCAATATAAGATTTTAGGGATTCTATGTACAAAAAAGTAAAGCGAGAGAGTGGATGGGTAGTGGGGTGGTCTATTATGATGGGGCACACGAGTCAGACAGGATTAGTGGGTCCCACAAGTCCAGCAAGTCAGTTTCTAATGCCTATTTGGGCCTACGTCTATGTAAGGTCCAATTTGAGACGATATTGGATAATAAAGTTACAAATGGGAACAAAAAATATATATATAAGGGTCCAATCCAGTCCTCGGCCTAAAGTTCAAGGTCCAATGTGTACCTTTGGCCTATAAATTAATGAATAAATGATTTTTACTCTATAACATGTAATAATTTAAGTTATATACATATATACACACATACTTGGTATCCAAATTTTTTCACTAGTATTATTTTAGTGTTCAAACAAATTTTGTAGGTTTTTTAAGTAGTAAATTAACTTAAATTTCCCTTTTTAATATTAGATTAACTTTTATTTTAATTTAAAATTTTATTTTTAACTTATATATTAAATTTTAAAAAATATATTGAATATTATTAAAATAAATTGAATTAAAAATTAGGGATAATTTTACTAAGGGGTCTTATTTAACCCTTTACTTTCGTTTTTGGCTTGCCAAATTTTTGTCTTTCAAAATTGACTTATCGGCGTTCTCTGTGTTTTTGGCTTTCTATTTTTGGCCTTTTTGCTTACCAAGGAAAACAGCCTAGGAAAACAGCTCTTTTGGTGTCTTCTGGTCCCACTATTGAGGTTAAGCCATAACCCCGAAGTAGTGGAGCAGATCTCCCCCACCGAGGAAGAAAAAAATACCAAGCATGAAGATGAACCTGTCGTGAAGGACGTGAAAGATGATGAGAAGGATGAGGACAATGAGGACGACGATAATGAGAAGATGATGGTACCCCTGATGCAAATTGTTAGCATAGAGGTGCCCTAGTGCCATTTTGTAATGTATAATGACATTGTAAATTATCCCTATGGTAATAAAATATTCATTTAAATAAAGTTTTTATTTATTTGAGTATTTATCCTTTAGCATTATGTTAAATAAATTTATTATCAAGAGTTGATAATATGAGTTACAAATTTATTTAGTACATATGCTATAAATTGTTCATAGTAGATTAATTAATAGTTGGGCAATATTAATTAGACTATCACCTCTATCTATTTTCCTTGATTAGTATGTGATGCTAATAGTAGGAGGTAGTGAGTCTCATGCTACTTGCTATGAGATATCAGAATAGACATGTGGATACTCATATGATGGGTGGATCGAACAGTGACGTTAGATTAGTGATCACAAGGATATTCACTTATGATCAACTATCACAGTCTAGGTTATGATGGTGCATATAGTCCTTTGATATGAGGTGATACGGTCATCCACATTTAAGTGGTTAGAGTTCTTACATAATATGGTGTGTGGTGGCTCTAGTCAGTTAAATGTAGGGATAAGTGTTCTACTTAGATGGGATTCATTGCTCGGAGTGAACTGGGATAGATCCTATACTATCTAAGTTTATTCTTGATGAATAAGATCCTAGCCAGGACAAATGTAACATAGTCTAAAAGAGTTTCAATGCTAGAAAGTGTTTTCTAGTATTTGTTATATTTTATCAAGAATAACTTGAGATGAGGTCATATGATAAAGCTATTAGAGTTTGATTAAACCTTGACTCTAGGCTATATCGGGATCTTTAGATGAAGGGATTTTAGTGCACGATAATTATGACCATGAGGTTCATGTGAATCAAATATGCATTCATATCTAATTAGGTAGTTGTGATATCGATGCTAGGGGTCACTCATAACTTATGAGAACCTAATGTGTATAATTGGGATTTTCACATTTAGGCTTGAAAGAGTTTCAAGAAATATCAAGAGTTGATATTATATTCTCATTGCCAATTAAACATGAACCTAGTAAGTCAAAAGAGTTTTTCCATATCACCTTATTAATCTAATTATTGATTAAAGAGTTTAATCAATTAATTAAGATTAATGGAATTGGATTTATGCTTTGGGCAATGATTCTAGCATATTATGAAATCGAATTCGACAAAGAGTTTAATTATTAAATACTTGATTAATATGAAATATTAATTAAAGTATTAAATAAAGAATATATGTTGTTTCCTTATGGACTTGGATTAATGGCCCAAGGTGTATAGGCCTAGCCTAAAAGAGTTTTAGCGCAAAGATGAATCCAAGGCCCATTAGTTTGATGGAATGGGCTTGAGCCAAAAGTTGGCCCAACTCCAAGGCCCATTAGTTTGATGGAATAGGCTTGAGCCAAGTGTTGGCCCAATTAAAAAGGCCTAAATCCATCAACTAGGCCCAATTGATTTATGGATTGGGCTTGGTCCAAGAGTTGGCCCAAAACCAAGCCTAAGTCCATTTATCAATATAAGTCTATTTTGGCATATTAGGAGGTATTATCTCATATGTGTCTTTTGTTGACTTTAGGGCAAATTGGTTAGTGGGATGTGTAGAGAAATATATATGTGGATTAAACACATGAGATGTGTTCAAAGTATCTCTACATTTATTCTCTACACATATTAGATATTTATATATACATTACACTCTTAACTAAGTTATTAGGTGGCATGCAAGGTGTCTTCCTAATGATGATGGTGTAAGAGATAGTTGTATGTATATATCTAATTAACCCTAATTCTCTACATATAAATATAACCTTAAGAAGAGTTCTAAAGGTTAAGAGTTTTAATATCCATTAAGAGTTAGTGGAAAATATAGAGACAAAAGACATACCAAATGGAAACGCAAAATATACTAAATATAAACTCTTAGTTCTTGCTTGAGGGATTAAGTTAGTTCAAGCTTCTTTGGGTCACAAGAGAGGTGCTTACAACTACACTTGATCAAAGGCAAGAAGGTGATTGGAGGGCTTTGGTGTTTCAAGTTAGAGGCCAAACATTTGGGTGGCTTAGCATTGATTCAAGAGTTGAACCAAGAGCAATCTATTGTAGTAGATTATTAGTGGTCTACTTCAAACTTGGGAAATTGGTAAGTAATTCCGCAGTTTGATTTCCTAAGTTTTATGTTTATACATGTTGATGTATAATTAGCTATGTGTTTAAATGCAAAATGGATCTTGGGAGTGAAATTCTTCTTGTGATGAAGGGTTATGAAAAAGTAAATTTTTGAAATCTACTCTACTTAGGTTAGTGCTTACCAGACTACTCTTAAAGCCTAAGTAGCATAACCGATTCCTTTCAAGAATGTTGAAGATTAACGTGCATTTCGTAGGGGATTTAAGTGATAACGTTCTCCTCTATAAGGTGTAATAAGATCACTTCTCAACATAAATCCAGCATCAACTAGATAGTATATTCCTAAAAGAAGTTACATTTATCATTAAAACTACTATAGCAAATTGTAGTGAAAATATGTTTATAAAATGCTACAAGTACCTTTAGGAATTTTAGGAGGGCATTCTCTAGTTAATCCATTTTTCAATATTCTAGAGTCTGATGTTGTACATTCCCATCCAGGTAATACATACGTGAATTTTAAATCAAATGTACATGCAGCCAAGACATTTTGGGTTGGGTAATCTTTTCTACCACGATACTTAGTAGCTTCAATAGGAGAAACTTTTATACGAATATGTGGTCCATCAATAGCTCCAATACAATCCTGACATTATATTTTCTTGTTAGATATGTGTATATATATGTGTGTATATATATAAACTAAAATAAGAATTTTTTTATTCACCTTAAAATATGGATAAAATCTGCTGCTATTTAATATTTCTGAAGGAACTTGAGACCCATCAGGTTGTTTGAGAAATTTGTCCTCCAATTCTATTATAGCTGTTAAGACATTATGAAAATAACGACTAATTGTCTCTCTAGACCGATAAAAGAAAAAACCAAGATCTCGATGAGTGACATTATGTCCTAAGAGGTAAAATGTTTTTGCCATTTGTTCTTCTACACTTACTCGTAATGTCGGTCGAATGCCACCTTCTTTAACTAAAGTATCACATAGTCCCAAAAAAGCTGCAGGACCTATTCTTATAATACTATGACATTGATCACTAGTTGCAATTTAATTCAACAATTCAGATCTCATATTTACTCCTTCTAACTTCATCACTCGGGGAATTTTGTCTTTAAATTCACGTCTTCGTAATCCAAACCAATACATAATCATGCAAACAACTTTTGCTATTGATAGATGATGGATAGGTTGCACTTTAAAGAAAACATTTTTCTCAATATTTTCGTCATCCATCTATAGAAAAATTACAATAAAAAAAATTATGAGTATAAATAGTAGCAATCACAATATAAAAGAAACACAATACCTAAAAGAAACAAATATAAAATATATTTTTTGTATTTTGAAAATATTAATATTTGATGCTAAGGCGGAGCTAAAAATTATGTGATTTTTTCAAAAAATTAAAAAATTAAAAAATTAATATAAGTTAAATAGATAATATTTATCTATGTATCAACACAATATAAATTAAACATAATACCTAAAAGAAACAAATATATATAAAAAAAAAAAAGTAAGAAGAGCCACAACACAAAAGACACAATAAAAAATTTAGTCATACAAGATTTTTATCCATTCATCAACACAATATAATATTCTCTACAAGAAATCCATAACAATTAATAAATATATATATTTCAATAAAAAATAAATTAAAAGAAAAATAATATTACATACCTTTAAAGCAACAATTGAGAAAATAAAAAATTTAGCTACAATAAATCTACAATATAAAATCAGCACAATAAGATTAATACTAATGAAATAACAAAATCTAAATAATTTATTATAATAAAAAAATTAAGCAGAAAAAATTTAATAAAAATGTAAATTACTAACCTGTAGAGTGTTGAGAGCAGATGGAGAAAGTAGGGAAAGATAAAGAAAAAACCAAGCTCTTTTTTTTTTTGGAAGCTTGTTTGATTAATAAACAAGAAGAACTACAACAAGGGAAAAAGGGAGTTAACCTAAAACTCCTAAAACAAACCAAAAGACATACCCTCTAAGGTCTAATGAGGTACTGAGATTACATTACATTGTAATCACTTAACTTATGCAGAAACAAAGCAAGTCTCTAAAGAAACTAAGAGAGTTTAAACAAACACCTAAAGTTTCTAATGAGACTAGGCAGCTAAAAAAAACTAACAGAAAGAAGCAAGAGAAAGTGCAATCCTGAAATGAAAGAACAAGCAAAAAGGTGACTGCAAAGCAAAGCAAAACTAAGCTAACTCTAAGTCCTCTAAGACTCCTTATCGGGCAGAGTAGGCAGCCGATCAACTTGGGCCTGCGATGAATCAGCAATTCGGTTTGAACTGGATCGACTTCTAGCTAAGTTCTTTAGCTTATAAGACTTACAGTTTTTAGCTGTTGAATCAAAAGGAGTAGCCTTTGGCTTAGTGCCCACCAACTCCAATGGGCTAACTAGCTGATTCAGAGGTAGTTTGAGAGCAGGATCATCGCTGTCAGACCTAGCCCTCTTGGCTCTAGGAGCAAAATCTTCACGGGTTCTGATTTCTGACAGAACAGCTTCCACTTTAGATTTTGCAACTGTTCCTTCTCTTACCGTTGCAGCATTGGACGAAGAGGCATTGGTGACAGGCAATGACGTATCTAGCTAATTCAAATTTTCTTCACCAGTGCTTCTCCGGCTGAGCCTTATTGGGAGCTTGACGCCAAACTCTACTGACCTGGGCATAACTTTCTCTATAATTTGATCTAGGCCTTTCGCCCAAATGCATCCTGTTACGCACATTAACTAATGGTTTCTGCATATATTCTTGCTTAGGATTGTAACCTGCATTAATGTTCCAGTAAGAATTGCCACCAATTTTCAGCTTCCTTGTTGGAATAGCCCTAAGCCACGGACCATAGTCAAGATCATTGTTGACTATGTTAGTTCTTTCTTCTATAGATGTAACGTTGTAGCAGTTCCCTGTTAAATGGTCAAAAAGATCACACAGGGAGCAGATTGAGGGAAGGCGTTCATGCTGGATAGACACACTCTGTTCTATACCCTCTCTACGATTGAAGAATACCTTAGGAAGAGGATTGCGAAGATTGACTCGAACTCGCATTCTTAAGACTGGTTCCCAGTCATCATCCGCACAAACAACGTTTTCATGATGATCTAGACCAGCAAACACATTGTTAGCAATAACCTCATCATTTTCTTTAGACATTTGAACAAGAGGAAGTCCTTTGATGTGCACTCAGAAACTTTCATAGATGAAATCCAATTCTTCTTCCGTCTGGTTAATGTCCTAGTCTTTCAAAACTAGGAGATGTTTGTTAATCACCCAAGGCCTTCCTCCTTTTACCCTGTCTTTTTCTTGCTCAGTTTTGAACTTGAAGAGGAACATATTTTCTTATATAAAAGGACAAAATTGACATAAGAAAAAAAAACATAATCCATTCCCTCCCTTCCCCCTCCTTACACCCCAAAATGGGGTGTAAGCAAAATGGCCATATTTTTATGTACGGAAGGGGACATTATCCCCTCCCCTCCCCTTCATTAATTTGTCAATTTTTCTTCCCAAACAGGGGTAAGTGTTTCCCCTTCCTTCCCTTACCCCCTCTTCCCCCTCCTTACCCCCAATCCAAGCAGACCCTTAAAGTCACCTTGGAGTAAGTCAAGCCACATATTCAATCCCGTCTTTAGTTGAATGGTGAAATGTTTAAATCTATGTATTACAAATAAATTTAAATATGCAGATCCATGGATTTATGTGTATTCAAAAAATTTATTATTTTTTATTCTTTATGAGTAGTTCAAGTGGTAAAAAATGTGAAAATTTAGATAAAGAAAGCAGGAGTCGAACACTATCTCCTTTATTTTCTCGTTTTGTGGTGGGGGATTAACAACTTCAACCATTCAGTAATTACAAAAAATTGAGTTGGATACATACTTCTCCATAAAAAAAACTGAAATTCAAAATTTTATTTGATAAAATTCAATTTTTTTTTACTACTTAGACTTATTTTTATTTTCAAAAATTATTATCTCTCAAATTCAAACGTCAATTATACCTTTATTTATTAGCAACAACACCATCAAATCAAGTTTCTCTGAATTTATCTACTATTATTTTGCTGATTAAAAAGCACACTGAATACCAACATATATTCATAAATTTTTTAAGTATTTTTTTTTTTGAGAAATGTAAATAAGGGTGCATTCTATGATTACTTTATTTTTAACAAAGTAAAGTTCACTTTCTCAATAATAACAGTTAGATAATAAAAAGTAATATCATAGTATGATAATAAAAGTAAAATACAATAAAAGTAGTTCAAAAACAGAGTAACTATATAATCTCAGGTAAGTAAGATTTCAAATTCCTATCAATTAAAAAAATTCAATTAATGTAAACTTTAAGTGGGCGTAGGTACGTTCTGAATGGACGGATGGTTGGCCCATCAACGGCCGTCCAATGGGCAAGTTAAAATCTCCCATAATTTGAGGGCAAAATGGTGAAAGCAGCAACCAAACATCTATTCAGAGAGCATCAGCATCAAAAGAGCGCACACGGAGCAACGGTAACGATAACGAACAACAAACCTTACCCCTCCGAAAATGGCAACAGCAGCGGCACCAGTCAACCGCTGCCCCCAATTCCTCCCATTAACGTCCAAACCACGACGGTGCGTTCCAGCAAAGATTTCCTGTTACGCTCCTCAATATTCAAGCAAGGTCAGTTCACTCAACGACTCCCACCCACTCTCTCAATTACTTATTTAACCCTTGGATTGATTCGTGGAGCGGGACTGATTCAGTGCCTGAGGGAGTACACGAGTGTAATGATAGTCCCAACCGGAGTAGGAGCCGCCATTGGTGGATTCGCCGGCGACGCTTTACCAGTCGCTCGCGCTTTGTCTTCCGTCGTCGATTGCCTAATCACGCATCCTAATGTAACAAAATAATAATGATGATGATGATGTTTTATTAATTTTAAAAATGGCGTTTTGAAGAGTGTTTAATAGTAATTAGCGACATTTACACATGCAGGTGCTTAATGCTGCAATGCTCTATTGGCCTATGCCTAATGTACTGTATGTTGAAGGTTATGCTCTTGATCGTTTTGCACAAAATTCTTGGGCTCTTCGTCCTGTTCATCAAAACAAGGTATCATTGTTAAATTCATATTACTATTTAATTTGACTGATAAGCTTGGTTCAATGGCACTAGCTTGTCTCAAGATCTGTGTGGTCTTAAATTTGAACTCTATTGCGACGCAATTAATCTTTTTTTTTTTTTTCTTGAACTTTCTATGATATGTGATTTGAAGTAGGTAGGATTGGTTCTTGATAGTGGAATAGAGGAGGAGCTTCGAACTCGTCATTTACAAGTTGCTGATGCTACAAGAGCTTCCCTTGGTTTGCCTGTTGTTGAGTATATTGTGACTGATGCTCCATTAGAGGTACCCTTTTTTATAATTTATTTTAATTTTTTAGTTTTGGTGATGAAAAGCAATTTATAGTACTCTATAAGTATAGTCATAAAGACCATTTTTTTTGTTCAATTGGTGATAATTATTAATCATTAATGTATTATAAATATGACATTTTCGCAGTAATTCTGTTGTTTTTCAGTATAGTTGATGTTTAAACTTCTGTTTAGATTTATCTGGAAAAAAGAAAAGAATTTGAATCTTTTGAACCAATGTGATTACAAGAGCTTAGAGTTTCTTCTTTAACATAGGTGGAGAAATCGGTTGATCCGAAGACTGGGCAATCAACTGGGAGGATTAAGCATCCTGTTTCACTACTGAGAGCTGTGCAGACTTTAGTTGACCAATCTCAAGTGAATGCCGTTGCTGTTGTTTCACGTTTTCCTGATGATGATGTTGAAGATGTTGATTATTATCGACAAGGGATGGTATGAAAGTTTGTTTTCTATGGCGCCAATGAATGTGCATTTTTGGATGTGTTGAGGGGAAAAGAATTTCAGAAAGGCATTGTGTTCTTAAAATAAAATAAAAAATGAAGACTCCTATAATAACTTTTATAAAATTCTATCCTTTGTTCATCTAGCTCAAACAGAGAAATTGACGTCGTGATCAGCTGCTTCCAACAGTTTTTAATCATTCACCTTATATTCTTTCATTTTCTATTCTGTATTCGCAGGGAATAGATGTATTAGCAGGAGTAGAAGCAGTTATTAGTCATCTAGTTGTGAAGGAATTCCAGATTCCTTGTGCACATGCTCCTGCAATGCGGCCACTTCCCTTGGCCCACTCTCTTTGTCCCAAATCGGCTGCTGAGGAGGTTTGTGAAAGTAAACAATAATGACACTGATTTGCTTTGGCAACTGGCATTTAGGAACTGATATGGTTCATTGTTCTGTGTGCTTGTATGAATGCTAGGTTGCATTTGATCAGTTAGATGAGAACTTTTAGGTTTCTGCTTGCCACCAGAGTCCAACAGCAATGGGCAATAAGATGTCAGGATAGAATCATACAGACACAAACTTCTTGGTGGGAAGTTTTATAATGAACGTACATCTTCTATTGCTAAGGAGATGCAAGTTGACTGAAACATAGGCACAGAGGATAATGGCCCTTTGGTTTTTTTTTTTTCAATTTAATTGCTTATTCGATACTTTAGGAATGCTTTAGAAAGGTGAATTTAAGAATTGTTTAGTGACTATGTATGAGATTTTGTACTGCATCATTTTCTGATTGATGAACAAACTCAATCAGAAGAAATAGAGGAGCTCGCTAGAACTGAGGAGAAATGATCTATAAATGAAAATTATAGTTGCAGAACTGAAAATAAAGTATGTTGCTTGTTGTTAACTAAAACTAGATTAGAAATCAGAAGATGCTTGCTATTGGTGAGAAAATGAGTAAATTGGCAAGGTTAATGTGACATTATTTTATTGTCTGAGGCTACTTTTTGGTGAGGACTAATTTGGCACCTATCAGTTTATTATTTGATGTTATCCTAGATTACCTTCTTCATAAGTTCATTCATCCTGAAAAGTTAAGTAAAAACAATGTGGAATATGTGTTTTTCCTTTATATTGATTATCATTTCCTTATTCTTGTTAATTTGAAAAAAAAAGGACAAAGAGTGGTTAATAGATGAAACATACACGGCATTCATCCTTCAATGGCCTGCTACTGCAAAAAGGATAAAAAAGGACTGATTTAGCGCTATAGTTTTTGAAGAAGGAAATTAAATTTTTCTTATTGTGCTGATGTGAAGAGGTGAGATTATGCAGCATTGAAAGGTTTTGAGGGAACTGAAAGGAGAATAACTTGACCTTCTGCTTGTACTCCTATGGATGTATATGTAATATCTGTCATCTTTTGTAGGTTGATATACGTTTAAATCTTTCTCACTGTGTATATATGCATTTTCATTAGAAGCTTTTTTCAACAGATAGGATATACATTCTTGCCCTGTGTACTTGCTGGGTTAAGCAAAGCACCACAGTATTTGGTAAACAATTCCCAGTCTTTCAATGATGGTTGCCTTTTAGCCAGTGATGTCGATAGTGTTGTTGTACCAGTTGATGCATGTGGAGGCGATGGTGCCCTTGCTTTTGCAAGAAGTAAACGAAACCAGGTAGAAATTTCAAAAGCATGACTATCATCACATGATTCTTGCCTTACAAAGAATTTCCAGTCCATTTTCATGAAATGCAGATCAGCAAGATATGTCTTGCGACCTGTTCTGCCTTGCTATCTCCATAACTTAACAGTTTGTATCAGATTACTGAATATGATTGAATTATTGGTTTTGTTTTTCAGCCATTTATGATTGCTGTGGAGGAAAATGAAACAGTTCTCAACAGTACACCAGATAAACTTGGGATTGATGTGGTAAGCAATGAATTTAGAAATTAATTTGTTACATTTTTCCAGTTACCAGTACTTGTTTCATGATGTCTTCGATGCTTGTTTTCAAATGTTTTACCTTTCAACGTGTCTTAACTAATTTTATCTCAAGATGCTGCTGAGGCTGCTTTTAGGAATGACTTTGATCATGGACTATACATACTATATGAGAAATGTTAGTACATCCACTAGAGACTATTGTCAGTTTTATTCTCCTTTTTTTCCTATTCCATTTCATGTCATAGACTTTCTCAAACAAATAACCAAACCGCCATTTGACTATAGACTCTGCTGCATCATCTCTTTTGCCAATCTAATTTTCTCTCAAGGGGCAGCCACGCGGTAGCTGTATTGATTAGGCTATCAGCTTTACTTTCTAATATTTACCCTTCCAAAATTTGCTACAGTTGTAAGATCCATTGCCACATACTGAGTTATCTATATTTTATTTGTTCCTTGTCAAAACAGGCACATGCCTTCATCCTCTTAGAATTTAGAAGGTTCTTTCTGCTGAAATTTTGTATTCTTCCATGGGTCTAACTTTCAATGTGCACATGCTTATGTGTTTTGTGTGTAGAAATAATAATTTTGTTCAGCAAGAGAACAACAGTTATATTCACCTTCCAGGTGCTGCTATTATAGTTTTTTACAAAATTTTAGCATAGTAAGAAATGGCACTGCAGGGAGAAGCAAGAAACCAAACTTCAGGATGAAATGAGAACAGCTTGTTATGTTACACAGAAATCCAACAGCCATTTTGCACCTAATAGTCGTCTAATATCATAACAGTGATTATCAAGAGTCATTTGCTCCTGGAAATTTCTTCGATCTGTCAATCAAGTAATTATGATGATTTCAGATCTAAATGAAAAATGGAATCTTTTTTGCAGCTCAAAGTCTCAAACTATTGGGAAGCAATTGGTGTTATTGCAGCTCATAAGGCCGGAATAGATCCATATTCTCTCCGAAGAAACAGAATTGGCAATATTCGACGTTCTTCCTCTATTCCAGCAAACGGATTTGCAGTTTCAGGTGTCTCATCAGTGACATGATTTCAGAAGTCAACATTGCCTTGTCCTTTTGCTTACTAAAATTAATCAAATACGTATCATTCTTCAATTCATGTGATTCACAACACAAACAAAATACATAGGTTTTCAGTTCGAAATTATATTTCTTTTTTCTCCCACCTGTATGATCAGGAAAGATAAGTGAAATGATGTGTTGTCCAATAAGAACATATGTACAGTACGCACATTCTCAGCGATTTGATGGAAATATTTCCTCATTGTAGCCTGTGAACAGTGAAAGCATGAATGTAGCTAAATCATCTTTTTACAAGTGGGCAACAACTTGTCTGAGTTGAGCTTTTTTGATGTGGTAGCTTAGAAGTTGTTGAAATGGTGATCCTGAATCCTTCGACACGAATCACATGCAACAGTCTGGACTGTTGGTTAAACCTTTCAAGATTACAACTTTATAGGCCAAACGTCATTCTTTTATATGTCAAAGTCCAAAGAAAATTGGGTCATGTCAAGGTTTCTTCAGGATTGAAATGTTTGCCTAAAATTTGATGGAAACAGAAAACTGCGAGTCAAAAAAGCTATTTGGGATAAATACTATTTATTCGAACTTTTTTACTTTTATTATTTTGATATTTAAATTATTTTTTTTATAATTAGGTATCTGAATTTGTAAAAATTTTAAAAATGATGTTTCTAGCAGGTTTTATAGGTTAAAGTGTTAATGTATCTTATTTTAAGAAGTAAATTGATTTAAATCCTTTTTTTTTTATTTTTTTTAAATTTATTTTTTCACTTCTATATATATATATATATATTAAAAAAGTAAAAAGAAAATATAATTTAACTAAAATAAAAATACAAGTAAAAGTTTAATTCTTATAATTAAGCAATTAAAAATAAAGTAAATTTTTAATGGATAAAAATTTTATTTGACTAAAATCATGAATAAAAAGTTAAATTCAACGATTATAATTGATAAAATAAAATATTAAATTTTTCTAGTTTAATATGATAAATAAAAAATACTTTTTTAATTTCTAATAATTTTTTAAAAAATAATTAGAATAACAAAGAAAATAAAGTTTAATATAAAAGAAGAGTATTTAAGTTAATTTACTATTTAAAATAAGACACATAATCACTTTAACTTGTAAAACCAAATAGAGATAATTTTTTTACAAGTTCAAACACCTAATTGTAAAAATAAAAAAAAATTATTCAAACACTAAAATAATAAAAGTGAAAAAGTTCAACACCATTTATACATTTATTCCAAAGCTAATATTGGCTGATAGCGTCCTTGTATTAATGTTTGTGTCAGGATGACAAAATCAAATGATTTCATTTCCTTATGCTTTTTTTTTTAAATGGTACCATAATTTTCATATAATTCGGTGTGACATTGAATTTATTACATTTCACCAATATAGGACGTCAATGAAAATGCAATTCTTGCAATTTCAGGAATTAAATTTAAGGGATGACATTAACATATACAATTTTGATAACCAATTATTGAGAAAAAATAATTTTTAAAACATAAATTTAAAAAAAATGACACAAAAAAGAGAATACATTTATGGTTACTTTTTTTTTTTTTTTTTGAGGAAAGAAAACATTCATAACGAAAGTAAATCAACCAGCAGATACAACTTGGAGCACCTCCTGCAGAGGTGCATTAAGCCATGAAAATTCTGATTGGCTAATCAAAAAAGCATACTGAGCTAAACTATGAGCTATTTTGTTTTCTGATCTAGGAACAAAGGAGAAATAAAACTCGCTGAAGCTAGAGCATAAAAAGAGGATGTCCGAGATGATTTCGCCCAGTTCCGTGTAGTCCTGAGTTCTGGCCTTCAGTTTTTGGATCATGGATAAGCAGTCGGACTCGATGAGCGCTTGAGAGATGTTTAGCAAGTGCGCAGCCTGAATGCCCAGTCTGCAGGCTAGTGCTTCAGCTATTTCTGGTGTTTGATTGTATTCGGTCCTTCTTATTTTAGCTGTTATGATGTGATCAAACTCATCCCGGATTACAATTCCAAAACCGCATCCTCGGTCTTCTTTAACAGCTGCATCAGTGGTTATTCTGCACATCCTCTGGTTAGCACCCTGGGGTGCTACGTTACTTAACTGGTTCAGCTCAGTGCGTGGGCTTGTGTTTGCCTCCTCAAAATCGGATAAACATTTTTGGGCTTTTTGGAGGCAAGAGGCGATATCCAGGTGTTCATTTTTTAAGATAACACTGTTTCTAGCAAACCAAATGAACCATGCAAGCGTAAAGATCAAAGGTACTGCTTCAGGCGGGAGGGATGCACTTAGTTTATCGATCCAGACTCCGATTGAAGCGCTCCTGTCCTCTTCCGAAACCCGAATT
>CATIWK010029608.1:0-13155 GCA_949634005.1 Mallotus japonicus | reverse complement strand
GGACACAAGTGTTTAAGGAGTTTGGTTGATCAAACAAACTTACGTCTCCACTTAACTTTCCCAAGTTAGGATTTTGTAATCACTTCAATCTATTCACTTACATTGATTTTTATAACTTGCATTTTAAGGCTCAATTCAAACTTTACAAACAAGAGTTTAGGCTCCTCTTAAACCCAATTCCCAAGTGTTTTCAATAAGTAAACACTTAAACTATACAAACTAGAATAGGTTCTCACTTCCCTTTTTCTAACCCTAAAAAATAGAAGAAGAAAAATCCTAATTCTATCACACAACCCACACTCAAAGAGTGTATTTGAGTATTAAAAAGGTAGAAGAAGAAATTAAATACTCAATGAATTCTAAGAGTAAATTTTTCAATAAACAAAGTGTCTAACTATTAAATGATGCTCCAAGACTTGTATTTATAGTTGGAGATCATAAACTAGCCGTTGGAGTGCATTCAATTTGTCTTCAAGCTTCACTATTCTTCATTTAATGCATTTAAGCTTTTTATAGGAAGAATGCTACTCACAATCTTGAGGGCATGCTCATGATTGTGATGCATAAAAAATATAGCCATTGGTGTCAGAAATAGCCGCTAAAGACTAGGTGTGGCAGTGTCACAACCTACTTACGATCATGACCAAGGATCATGAGCGGCTCAGGCTCTTTGAAACTTTAAGGACTCTTTAGGATTTTGGTTAATTGTGGTATCACGGTCCTATCATGATTGTGCCCATGGCCCATGAGTACTCTAGAGTCTTTATGCCTTAAAGGAGTCTTAGTCTCATGAGCTGGACTCCTTAATCATGAGCTGAAATATCTATTACGATCTACTCATAATTGTGATGGGCATAGACTTATTTTCACTTCACAAGCTTCTCAAGCTTTCAGATCATAAGTCTTGCTCCCGATCGTAAGGGCTACTCATGATTCATGCTGAGATGCTTGAATTAGCGTAAAATTGATGTTTAATGCCTTCCATTTGATTCTTCTCTTTTGTTTATGTCTTAGGGACCTTTGAGGATGTATTTGGGCACTCTTAAGAGAAAGTTAAGTCTACAACACTTAGCAAACTTAATTAGTGTAATTAAATTATTTGTTAAAGTCAAAATAGAGGGATTGATCATGCATAAGGTCAACAAGATTAAATTTTCAAATACTCACAAAACTTAATTGTTACAAATTGAGCATTTAGAACTTAATTATAAAAAGCATATAACTTTTAGGATTACATATGTTGTTATGCCTAAAATATAGAAATCCCCTAATTCAACCTTAAATGCTACCAAAGATTACATGAAAATGTAGCGCATAGAAAGGTAAATCCATAACTTATCCAAGTGATCCTTAGTAGAACAAAATAGATAGATCCAAAAAGAATTAGTCTCTTATCTAGAAGGTAACAAGAACATCAACCATGTGTTAACTTAAATCTAAAAATATGGGGGTATGCTCAAAGTACTCATGGTCCTGTGTAGAAAAATAACATGCTCAATAACTAGAGGTGCCTAATAGGTTAATTTAAAAACTTCTAATAAGGTTAATGTCAATCAAAATTTAAAAGTACAAGGGTTGCAATAACTCATGTTGAATGTTATCCAAGCAAGTGATATAATGCAGAATATACAAAATGATTATTAGGATTTATGAGTTTTATTTGATTCTAGTTTTAGTTTATTTGACCAAATCAAATCCTAGTTTGATTATATCTCCTTATTTAACTTGAATTTCCTATTTAGATTTATTTCTTACTTATATTTTTTTTAATATTTTATTTTATTCCTATTTAGTTTTTAGAATACTTTTCCAATGAGAATTAGTATTATTTTTTCTTTATATAAAAGGGTGTAAGGATTGTCCATTTGATATATCAGTTGTTAACCATATTTTGATAGTTTAATAAAAAACTTTTCTTGGTTATATTGGAAATTTTGATAACTTATCAAGTCTATTCTTGTGGCGATTATCTTGAATTTATCATTCAAAACTCAAATTGTTCTTGAGTGTGGCATTCATTCCTTCATTATTTTATAATCTTTGTTGCTTATTTGTTATTTATTTAAAAGGCTTGAGTTTTCATATAGCTTTTGTTGTTTAAACTAACTGAACAATAGGTGAATGCTCCATTTATCCGAATCTAATTTTAACTTTTCTTAGTTTTATTCTTATTTATTTATGGAGATTTTCTTCATATGAGTTGGGTTCACATCATTCAGTATCGCAGCTTGGCTCTAAAATCATATTTGCTTATCCTTTTATTTCTTTCAATATTATTTGCTTGTGTTTCCATGTTGTTCTTATTTTATCAATTTTCTATTTCATAGGTTTATTTTTTTCATGAATCTACAATCACCATCAATTTGTTTTTGTATTCTTGTATTATTCACTTACAATCTTAGAAAAAATAAATAAAAGAAATAAAGAAATAAAACTTTGAATTCAAGTTGTATTCGACCTAAATTCTTAGTTGAGTAAGGGATAGCTCTTGTTTGATTTGATTTTTATGTCATATTTAGGAATCTTACTATCAAAGGAATTCCTATTCCTGAAGAAAAAAAAATAAATCATCCCTAAATTTTCATCTAGCCTAACCTAATCCTAACTTGATTAGAATTTGATATTTTCTTATTCTTAGTACAATTCTTAGGTTTAGGCTATTTTGAATTAACATTAATATTTCTTTGGCTAATTCTTGTTTCCTAATTACTTTAGAATTATTTTATTTGCTTGTTCAATTTATTACTTTCTTTTACATTAATTTTTTATTTATGCATCTTATTGGCTTATATTTTTCTTGTTGATTCATTTGAGTTGGTTGTTTACAAGTTGAATTTGGTTTAAAAATACTTTGTTCTATATAGAATTTTATTAGGGAAGTTTAGTGATGTATAAGGCAAGAGGTGTATGGAACACTATAGTGAAAAGCTGAATATATTGAGGGTAAAGACCATGGTTTTAAATAATGGCCATTACGTTATGTAACTGCCGTTATTTCTAGGTTTTTTAGGGTCATGTTACGTTATTCACCGTTATATAACAGTTATAAAAAAATGTATAGATAACGGCCATTACGGCCGTTATTTATCAGTCGCGGCCGTTACCCACCACGACAAACCACGAAATAACAGTTATTATTATTATTATTATTATTATTATTATTATTATTATGCTTTTGAATGATATGTGTATAATATGAATTTGTCATTTTTTTAATATTTTTAATAGATTTCATGACATGTATTATTAGTAATTTTAATTTTTTTATTTATTTATTATTTTTATTAAACCGACCAAACCGATCATCCAAATCGAATCCAAAAATCATTGATTTGGAATTTTGGATAATTTTTAATGGTATTTGGTTTGGTTAAGACTTAAGAGTTCTCATATTTGAAAACTAACTTTATTGGTTCGGTTAGAAATTTATACTTTAAACCGATCAAACTGAACCATGAACACCCCTATATGCACCATTCTCATGAAGATGAAAGTGCATCTTCTTTTATACCTCATAGACACTCTTTTTGGCATTGATGTTATTTTATATATATTATCTTTTCAATATTTCTTTTATTTTGTACTTTTTTTGAACTTTATAGTATTATGTGTATAATTATGATGTGAAACAATATATTAGTTAATAGATTTATAGTAGTATTTGTATAATTATCATGTGAGACAATATAACCAATGTTCGTTGCATTGCAGTTATACTTATTAAAGTGTTTTATGCTAATTTTTTCGTAAATGCCTTCAAAATATATTGATTCTAAACATTTTACAATTTTTCAAAAAAAAATTTATCTCAGTAGGCCGTTACAGTTATCTATCACCGTGACAGGTCCGTTACCGTTACCGTTACATGCGACCGCGATTGTGGCCATTATCTTTATTTGAATCCTTACTTACAGTATTTTCTTGGTGTTGATGTTTTTCATTATAAAACTGGTATTTTTTTGAGTCAAAAGAAATATCTTCTTGATTTACTTGTCAAGACAGGAATGCAAGACTCTAAGGCTTGTCTCACTCCTATGGTAACCACTCCACTATTAACCAAAGATGATAGTCCTTTGTTTACTGATGCCGAATTTTATAGACATGTCGTGGGTGCTCTTCAATATACCACTTTAACTTGGCTTGACATAGCTTTCAGTGTCAACCACTTACGTCAATTCATGCATAGCCCTACGGAAAATCATTGGGCAGTAGTTAAAAGGCTACTTCGCTATGTTAAACATTCTATTGATGATAACTTGTTCTTTGCCAAAAACTCCATATGTCAATTGCAGTGTTTTTGTGATATTAACTGGGGTAGGTGTCTAGATGACCGTCGCTCAACCACTGGTTATGCCATCTATTTGGGATCATCCTTGATTTCTTGGAATGCCAAAAAGCAGCCTACTATAGCTAAATCATCCATTGAGAATGAATATAAGCTATTGCTGCCACAACCGCAAAATTATTATGGATACAATCACTGCTTAAAGAATTAGGGGTCTCTTACATTGACAAAGCTCTTTTATGGTGTGATAATATTGGGGCAATTTATCTCACCTCTAATCCATTTTTCCATGCCAAAACCAAACATATTGAATTGGATTATCATTTTGTCAGAGAACAAGTTGCTAATGGTAATATTAAAGTCACTTTCATCTCCTATTCTGACCAAATTGGTGATATATTTACCAAGCTGCTGGGTCATCATCCTTTTGCCTCCATCCGATCCAAACTCTACTTGCAACCACGACCACCATCGGCTTGAAAGGGGGGGGGGTGTTAATGTTCTCTATACTCTGCTTACTTTATCTTATTGTTAGGATATTTCATTTGTATATATTAGGTACATTTTAATTATCCTTTGCTGTTGTAAAATTTGTTACACATGTAACTCTTCCTACGTTGTATTTTCTCTATTTATGTAAACTATTCATAGCAATACAAGTTAATCATTATTCTCTTCTCAAAGCTCTTGTATTTACATTCATAAGCTGTGGCCATAGTGGAAAATTTGTATCATCAAGTATGATTCTGGTTGGGAAAGAGTTTGGATGACAGTCGGAGATCCATGTGAGATAATGGATGTATTTTCAGCCATTGTAGTGGATTTTTGAGAGGGTTATGGAGATACATATTCGATGGGTTGCTCTAATACCATATAGAGCATAATACAAAAAAGAATAATGAAGGGAAATACAAGATATGATTCAATTTTCATATATTTTTCACAAGGCTATGTACATTCTTATATACACATTATACTACCCTAATATGGAATACATCAATTACTACACAAATCACTCTACAATTATATCCTAAATTAGAGGGACATAATCATCTCTCATGATTAGCCATGATTACAGATTATTTTCTTAGCTCACTTCAACATGAAACGTAACTAAATGTTTTAATTTTTACTATTCCACAAATAAAAATATTTATCAAGCAAATGGAAAAAATAAAATTTTAATATAAAAAATATTATAATTATCAAATATTTACTATCTTATTAATGTGATCGGGGAACATGATCGATGTGTTTATAGGATCGGAGCACACAGGCTAATGGCGACTATCTACCGGTTTTCGCTGTTATTGTTGTTGGGAGGGTCTACCTGAATAAGCCTTGTAGATTAGAGTCGCCACCTGACTTGAATCGAGAGAAAGTGAATTAAAAATCCACTTCCTTAACTAGAGAATCCAGGTTCGGGGGGTAGGAGTTACTTATCCTGTTTCTTATTATACATCGCGTTCATTTATTCACTACTTCACCCTAGTTTTCAGTTTTATGATGCATTTTACCATACTCAATCATTAGTCAACTTAAATTAGAAATAAAGCGCGGGCTAGTTGAATTGACAAGCATACATCGCAAAACAGATAAATAAATAAGCAAACAAGTAAGCATATAGCATGTAGCACACAAGCATGCAAGAAATAACCAAAATAAACAAGTAAACAAGCAAAATAAAAATGAAGAAAAGGATTAAGGATTGCAACCCAGGAAAAGAGCATATTCTAATAAATACATCCAAAATAGGAATAAAAGGGGAATTGGGATTAAGGGTTACATTTCCTCGGAAAATGCCTATTCTATTAATTACATCAAAATGGAAAAAAGGAAATAAAATAAACCTGCAAGACAAAGGTTAGTTTTCATACACATGCAAGCACACATCACATTTAGGGCAATTCTATATATTTCATTCATGATTGAACTAATAAATAAAGGAATAATTAAACAAATAAACAAACAAGGATGCTAATGGATGCATGATACAAGATTTTGGAATTTGGATACTTTAGTGTGAAGTCATCATTTTTATTATAAAAACAAGATTTTTATGATGAAGCAAATATTAGGAAATTAAAATGGAAAAATACAAATAAAATGATAAAAGTGATAAATATATAATTCTTACCATAAAAATATGAACTTTATGATAAAAATAATAAATTTATCAAAGAAAACATTAAAAATGACAAGGATAATAAATATACAATAAAAATAATAATAATGCAAGTGAAATAATAAAAAGGATAATAAAAATATTATTTTCACCATAAAAATGAGAACTTTATGATAAGAATAATAAATTTATCAAAAGGGATAATGAAAATAATAAAAATGCAATTAATATGACAAAAATAATAAAATGCAGAATTAAAATAATTAAAGTACTAAAGATGTCATTTCTACCATAAAAATATCCACTTTAGGATAAAAATGACATTTTTACCCCCAAAAAGGCATAAAGGCAATAAGAATCACAAAAGTGCAACAAAAATAATAAAAATATAGAAATGTTAATGTAAATAAATAAAAATTCAGAATTAAATAAATTAAAATGATAAAGATGATATTTTTACCATAAAAACATAAACTTTATGATAAAAATACCAAATATATCACAAAAGGTATCAATATAGCAAAAATAGCAAAAATACAATAGAAATAATAAATATGCAAATAAATAAGAATGACAGAAATAAAAATATTGAAATGATAAAGGTGATATTTTTATCATAAAAATATTACCATTATGATAAAAATGTCAAATTTATCATAAATAGCATAAAAGCAATAAAAATTGTAAAAATAATATAAAAATAATAAAAATGCTGGAATATTGATAAGAATAAATAAAAACACAGAAATGAATATATTAAAATGATAAAGGTGATATTTTTACCGTAACAATGTGAACTTTATGATAAAAATACCAAATTTATCATAAAAAGCATAAATACAATGGAAATTGCAAAAAAAAAAAACAATAAAAATAGTAAAAGTGCTGAAATAAATACATAAATAAATAAAGATGACAACAACAAAAATATAAAAATAATAAAGATGATTTTTTTACCATAAAAATGTGAACTTTATGATAAAAATACCAAATTTACTATAAAAAAAACATAAAATCAACAAAAATAGGAAAAAGACAACAAAAATAAATCAAGTGCAGAAATAAATAAATAAATATGGCAGAAATAAACTGATGAAAATAATAAAGATGGCATTTTTACATTTTTACCATAAAAATGTAAACTTTATGATAAAAGGGCCAAATTACCACAAAAGGCATAAAGGCAATAAAAATTGCAAAAATACCACAAAAATAATAAAAATACAGAAATAAACGCATAAATAAAATAAAATTACAGAAATTAAAATATCAAAGTGATAAAGGTGACATTTTTACCATAAAAATATTACCTTTATGATAAAAATGCAAATTTACTATAAATAGCATAAATAGAATAAAAAAATAATAAAAATGCAATAAAAATGAGAAAAAATGCAGAAATATTAATGGAAAAAAATAAAAATGGCAGAAATAAAATTGATAAATTAAAATAATGCAAAATCAATAATAAAAATGCTAACTTTACACCAAAATACCCATTTTTTTTATATAAATGGAGAAAAGATGCAAAAATGATGGAAAAATGTAAAAATGAATGCAAAAACTCCCGGAATCACCTGAACTTCCCACTACTCCTTCATATCTTATATCCAAACTTCAAGATCATCACAAAAATCACAACTTTACCAATATAATAAATGTTTGCAATAAAATGAATAAAAATACAAGAAAATGATAAAAAATAATAAAAATGATAGAAATGAGAGATGAAGAAGATGATAAAAATGTAATTTTTAATTAAAAATAATTGGGAGATCCTCAGAGGGATCGGGATTTACCCTTGATGCGTACTTTGACTAAGAAGGAGCTCGGTTTGTATTTAATGGTCTAAATCCTAAGACAAAAATAAAAGAAAAATGATTTTGGTTTTGTATTTGGTGTAAATGGGTCTCCAAGTGCTTTAGGAAAGAGAGAGAAAATCATCCAGAACAGTAATGGTTTCTCTCTCTAAGAGGCTACCTCAAAAAATATGCCAAAATCTCCTCCAAATGGGTAATTTTTCATGTTTTTAACAATCAGGTCAGGGAACCCACGAGCTTGGGTTCAAGGCCCACGCTCTTAGGTTCAAGACCCACGCGCGTGGGTTATTGAACCCATGCAGGGGTAAAAGGGTCATTTTGACCCACGAGCTTGGGTTAAAAACCCACACTTGTGGGTCATCAACCCAAGCTTGTGGGTTGACCCGTCCCCATGGGCTTTTCCCTTACTTTTTGGTCATTTTTGGCCCAACTTGGCTCTTTTGGGATTTTTTGTTTCTTTTTGGTATTTTTTTGGTTTCTTTTGGGTTTCTTCTCGATCTAAGCACGCTCGAGAAAACTTCCAAAGAAGTTTTCTCCCCTATCTGACTGACAGAAATCCTTCATGATCGGATTTTTGGGGGACCGTCAAAATTTGGGTATCAACAATTAGCTAAAATTTTCCTTAAAGTGAGCCAAGTAAAATTTTCTAAAAAATATGAAAAAACAATATATAAACAACATATCAAAATTTTTTATAGGAGCTAATGGAAGAAGAAGTTTGGGAATTTCGAAAATTTTCTTGGTTTGGGAAAGATTTTGGGATTTATTTTGAGGAATTACTTGAGAAAAATTGGCCTTGGTCTTGAACTAAACTAATTATATGCGAGGGACATTATTTGAACCCAAATTTTATTTTGGATTGAAATTAAAAATAGAAGCCCATAAAACCACGACCCAATATTAATTGAATATAGCTGGACTCATGAAGCTTGTTATATGTTCAAGCTTAGCCTGTTAAGAATGACTTGATGGCTAAGGAGGAGAATTCTTGAAAGAGATAGTTTTATTTTGATAGCTGAGGAAGAAGCTCAAAATTAGAGGTTACATAATTTAATTCTTCTAACTAAAAACTTATGGAGAGAAAAGCTTAATTGAGAAATTAATGTATGTGATTATAGAATCAATGGAAAGTCATTTGACAGGGGCATCCAACAATCATCAACTCTAATCATCAACCAATCAACAATTATCATTTTTTTGAGTAAAAGACTGGAGTCCGGAGATCAGATAACGTACATGATAATCTCAACTAGGTTGACACTCTTTTAGTGTTGGCTTTATTTTTCCTTAGTCCAAATATTATTAAAAATAAGGAAAAAAGTCAAAGAGATTCATGAAAGGCAACAACCCTAAAAACTAAATGAATCTATAACTATCTCTTCCACTATAGTCATGAGAAATAATGGAATTACAGAAAGAAGGGGCAACATCCCACCAAACCATCGAAGGAGCAGAAGTACCATATCTTGCCAATGCATCTACCACTGAGTTTCCCTCCCTGTAGATGTGGGAAATCCAAAAACGCAATTGAGAAACATAGTGCAAACGATTCAGCCACTGTTGCTTAAACTTCCATGGAACACAAGAAGAATGAGTGCGAAACATATGAAGCACATACATGGAATCACATTCCAACCAAAGAGTATGTCAACCTTTTTCCCAAGCAATTTCAATCGCTTTGATGGCTGCTAAGAGCTCAACAACAAAAGCGAAATTATGACCAATACTAAAAGCAAAAGCACCTTGTGGCAGCCCCCTAGCATTGCGAAAAATGCCTCTTGAACCAGCAATAACTGGTACACCCAAGGCAGACCCATCTGTATTTACTTTTAGCCATTTTGAAGGTGGAGGACGCCAAACAACAGCAACCATATCAGGGGCTTTCCTTGGAATGCCTAAAATCCGAAAGAGTTGAAGAATCCTGAGCTCAGCCATAGAATTAAACATAGAACCCAATCTGAAAAAATTAGATTCCTTAATAGATGTCCAAAGCCTGTGCAAAATCTGATTAATATTAAGCACTCCCTCATAAAAAATTATAGAATTCCGAAGATTCCAAATGAGCCAAACCGCATTAACAATGGCCGAAGTCCATAAAACTGAAATTTGGGAACTAAAGGAATGGTTCATAGCGTCTAAAATCAGATCTTTTAAGGAACCTGAAGTTAAAATTTGCTTTCCAAAAACACTAGAAACCGAGTTCCAAATGGTGTAATCCCAATCAGCTCCCCTCACAGTGGAGGAACAAATAACGACTATTTATACTGGAACGAATGAATATCTTGATTCATTAGAATTTATATATATATATACATACATACATACATACAATAAATTTCAATTAAAAGATGACTTCAAAACTAGTAAATAGGTGAAACAAACTTACAAAAAAAATTACAAACCTAAAAAAAAAAGAGGTCAAAATGAAAAAAAAAAAGTGGAAAACGCCGAAACTAAAAAATGAAAAAATTGAAGCTAGTTTTGAAAACAAGAAACAAAGGAAGTTATAAATGAAAGGAATGGGTCAAAGTTGGCCCATTCCTGATATTATCTCATTCATATATACGTAAAATGTTGTGCATTATAATTTTCTCAAAAAAAAAAAAAATTGTTGTGCATTATAAGTATGAATTTTTGTAAAATTTTTAATATATGAATCTTATAATAATTTATATATTTATTTAAATTTGATGATAAATATAATATAAATTATTTTATTTATATTTAAATCTATCAAATTTTTAAATATAAAATTTTATATTTTAAAAATAATCTAAAATTATCTTTATCAATTTCAAAATTTTTCGTAACTAAATTAATATAATTTTTGTCAATACATAAAAAATATATGTCCTTTGGACGTCCAAAAATATTTTCTTCTATTCATACTTTTATATATAGTATAGATTATTATAGATATTTATATACATTATAGATATAGATATAGAAGTATAAATAATGTAAAATTATATAAATTATATTAATAATAAATTTGATAATAAGTATCGTAGAAAATTATTTTATTTTTTTATTTAAATCTATCTAATTTGTAAATATAAAAGTTCAAAGTTCAAATGTTTAAATACAAACTAAAATTATCTTTATCAATTTCAATTAAGATTGTTTTATGAATACATAAAAAGTACATGTTTTTTTCGTCTAAAAATATGTTTTACCCCTATTTACACTGTTATATATATTATAGATATTTTCATAAGATTTATCATTTTTATTTTCTAAAACACTCCTATAATAATATTAAAAGGGTACTTTTGGTCAACAACATATTATTTTATAATTTTAAATTTATATCAAATACAATATAATAAAATATGAAATTTATTTAAATCAAATTTCATAAAATATTCATTTAAACTAAATATACAACACTAATAAGAATTCATTTGCAATTGAATTATATTTAGAATTTTAGATTTCATTTAGAAATAAAATGAATTTTTTAGTGGAATTGAATCAAAAATTATGTAAGCGTAACATAATACACCTAAGGTAAATAAGAACATCCCCTTCAGAAATTCACTGAAGTCCCATGAAATAATCCAAAAACGAGGAGATGCTAAGCATTCTAATCCAAGAAATGAGGACTTGCCAAGCATTCAGGATATATACAATAATAAACCAAACTGGAATGAACCTGTCAGATTGTTTACTGGAACCAAACTAGAATGATCCTGTTAGAGTGTTTGCAGCAGCAGCTGGTGCAAAGCATTTCAATTAAAAACCAGCAAGCTCTGCCAACTAGATTAATACATTGTAAAATTTTTGTTCTGAGCTAGAAGCAATAACCCAAGTGTTCTGGAATATCACCCTTCAACATGGTATTATGGAGATGGTAAAGTTGGTGTCGAAATTAAATGAGCCTTAAATAAGAAAAACTCAAATCCATGGAATAGAATTAGAACTCCTCATATCTTTAGTAGAATCAGAACCAAAACCTCATTGGATCTCTCATTCTTTTATCTCCATTATAACAAGGAATTAAAGCTTAATTAGGCCAATCAGCACCAATCTTTTGCTTAATTTCCATACTCTTCCTAGCTTGCAGACATATGTCTTTGACCGGCCTTTGATGGTTTGCAGGCAAGATCGATTCAGGATCTTGCACAAAAGCTGGACAGGGTAATACCATCTAATAACCAAAGAACAAAAAATCTGCCGCAATACTCTAATCTCTTTATGATTGTTTGGTCATACTTGAAATCCTATCATTTGGTTAACTCTTTCCTATCAAATACTTTAGAATTTCCTTAATAAACAAGTTAGATACAAGCCAGAGTGTGAGTAGTCTAATGACTACTTCTCTCTAAGAGCATTATGAGATGTAGCGTTCAAATCCTGTTGTTGTAATTTGTAGAATTAGTTTCCATCCCCTTTAAAAGGGAATAACTACCCTGTTGTTTAGTTTATCAATACTTATTTTATTGAATATTAGTCTGAAATTCGCTATTTCAGGATACAAGTTTCTGGGAAGAAGCAGCTAAGTCAGAAATTCACTCAAATTCCATGAAATGCTTATTGACAGTATAAGAAAAAGGGGAAAAAAAAAAAATCCAAACTACAAGGAAATGATAAGCATTCAGGGTAGCAATACATGTGATATTCATTAAATAACATTATACCGATAGAATCTGTCATATAGCAGCAACTATAAAGCATTGAAGGAAAGGAGCAGTGGATGTCGGTGTGTGGACTCATGAGGTAGCTAGGAGCAGAGAATCCTGAAACTAAAGAAACTTAATTAAAGCCACAAACAAACGAGAAAATATATAAACATCTGAATACTTGATTTTTGCCTTTTTATTACCTGGTTTTCAATCTAAACTATAGCAACTGGATTTTGCTTTAGGTAACAGGTCCAATTTTGCTCCTAATGTCTGGTGCGAGGCTCAATTAAGCCCCCGATC